>JARQTG010000379.1:0-10538 GCA_030142615.1 Syrista parreyssii
AGTCTAACTCGGTGACCCTGGAGATTCAAAAGAGAAACCACGGATCACGCTTTTCGTGTCCCGTGAACATTATTGTATTTCAGGTTTTTCCTTAATCGTTTTATACTAACTAAGTCATTATCTTAATATCTTTTATTTGTCTCATTCTTCCGTGTCAATCACTTTGTATGATTTACTGTAAGTTATTGTAATTATATTATATCTCTTAGTGTTACGTATCTCCTATTGTTCCGATGTACAGATCCGCCACTCGACAACAATCGTGACGATACTTGTCCTTGTTACCCGCCTATTGTCGTTTCCTCGGAGACGCAAGTACCTATGACCTCCACGCGAGTAGGGTAGTATCACTCCCGACGTATCTGTCGCGTGTGCGAGAAGGAATCCGTATCTTTACGCATCTAATTTCCAGTCGCGAACTGTACCACTATTTTGTTGCTTTGTTAACTTTGTTGTTGTTCTCCTAAGTCCCAGAATAAAGGGCCCATTGTTATATTGGTTATTGTTGAAATTCGAGGTTCTCAATTTTTTTTGGCTGTACAACATCCGAGCGTTCCCCGCCCCTCTACCATCCCGTATCGGTCTAGCTAGCCTGACAAATTTCCCTCCTTTCCTCGGAAAACTACCTGTCCTGTTCCGTGGCACTAAGGTGTGCCTGGCGCCCAAAAGGCTTTCGGGAAAAGGGGGGAGTACCGAGGTTTGTGACGTGAAGCTGTATCGTACTCTAGGAAATAGCGTCACAACCTTTACTGGTGTGTGTGTGATACTTATCATATTGGCTATTGATAAGTTTTCCCCTGGCTTTACTATAATGGATTTACAATCGGTAATTTGTAAATAAATAACTTTTCCTGAAATTAAGATTATAAAATTATATGAATAATCTGGCCTTTTTTTAATGACGGCATGTTGTTAATTGAGGTCGAATGTATCTCTTATCGTATATTAAGATACCGTCGGTGATTGCCCCGATGCCGTGACTCGAGGTGCTGTAATTATTCTCCGCCAAACCTATTAAAGTTTTCATGCATCCATTTATTTCTGTAAAGGTAATCATTCAATTTTTTATACGTTTTTATAAATATGGTATTAAAAAAAACTATAAGCTCTATGTACCTAAACGTATGTAAACATATATTATACATATATGTATGTTGTAACGTTATTTTCCGGAATTGGTTGTTCGTAGCAAGGCAACCTAACTGCGTCACAATTATAAGAGACGATACTCTAAAGTTTTCCCGGAAACGGGAATCAAGGAACCGAAATTTTTGCAAATGCCAAAATTGGCGCCAGACGCACCGTTGCGTCACGAAACTTACGAAATTCCCTAGGAAACTAAGAGGACTCCGGCTAGTCGGAAAGAGACGGAAAGAAATTGGTAGAGGGTCGGGGAACGCACAGATGGAAAAAGAAAGTAGATTGAGAGACCACGAGATATGTAACAACTATAACAATCGGCCCTTTTATTTGGGACTTATTTAATAGTAGTAAAATTAATTAACAGTTGACGAAACGAGAAAATAAATAAGAAAGAAATATCGTGAGAGAGAAGGTCCCTTACGGGACACGCGAATACAACACATTAAGGCAATTCTGCACGCTATACAAAGTCCTTGCGGGACACGTGAAATGAAATGAAATAATCCGAAATACGATACAGTCTACTGCTAGTCTCTATCGGACTCGAAACTTATGTTGGCTCTCGCGCTACTATTACACCGATAATTCGTCTGCACTCGACGGCGTGAAATAACGCTTTTCCGAAAAGGAAACGATAAGTATAATTCACGCTACGCAAACTAGACAGACGGAATCGAGTAGCGGACAGACTTGAACAGCAGATGGCTAGAGTAGAGGTACGCAATAATAATAGAAAAGAAAATAGTACAGAAAATATGATAGTCAACAATGAGAATAAAAGAAAAGAAGATAGCGAAATATTAACGGGACATTCTAAATCCGGAACGTACGAGAAGCGTAGTTCAGGAGTTCTTACGATAACTTTCCAGGGTCACCGAGAACATTAAGAACACTAATAATAATAGGAAATAATATAAGAGTTCAGGCTAAGGCACGGAATCTTTTCCTCTGGCTGTACGCGAGCTTCTCCTCGGCCGAAACCGGGAGAATAATTTCGAGATAGCCAAGATGTCTGTAATATTACGCGCAGAGTATAAAAGATTTCGTCCTCTGGGCGCCGAGACGCTTACCGTGAACGATATAAAGTCGATATTAGTACGGTACTTTTCTTCTTCGTGATTCTCAAACTTCACCACTGGCCAAGACGGCTGTCAACGCAAGAGTAACGTTTGAGGGTTCTCGTTCTCACCGGTCGAGGCTAGCTCCCTCGCGGTGGGTCTAGTAGGGCCCACTGGGCCAATCGCCTACACGGAAGTCTGCGGCCAATCATGGCTTACGCGCTAATATTTGAAGCATGCCAATGGTCTAATTCGTTAAACTATTTTACGATACGAGATTATTTTACAACTACCCGACGCGGAATGCTCTATTTTAGAGTAGGTATTGACCAGGGCCTCCTACGGATCGTACAAGTACGATATTGGAAGGATGGTCCGAAATTTAAGTTCCCTTATAGTCTACGCACGATACAATGGCGTACATCGCCTTTTCGCGAGACTTGGAACGTATGGACGGTCGACTAGGCGCATCGCCGTGTCTTCTTGGCGTCCAGGTTGTAGCGGGTAGCTGACGGAAGTTCGGTCTTGAGTTGACGGTACTGCGTCCCGTGATCAAAAGCACGCGAGTATCATCTCGGGATTTTTGTGACGTCGAAAATTAAGGTCACAATATATTGTATACAGTGACGTGGTAAATTTTACCCCGTCGGGTCCTTGGCGGGAACTGTAAGGGTACGCGGGTAAACGCGAAATTTGAAAAGAATCCAGGCAAGATCCCACCACCTCAAGGGCCAACATTGTTACGAATTTTTCTGTTTCTGATATTGTTCTTTTATTTTTGCTATGGCCCATGCCGCGAATACTGTATTCGCGTGCTTACCGAATCTCGAGAAGAACCAGCGAGGGATGATCGATGCGGGATGGAGAAGGACCAAGGCTGACTGACGTCAGGGCATCCGCGTAGGGGGCTTTGGCGGACTTGTCCGTTTAAAGTTCAGGGAGTACTTACGGGCCCTGCGTACCCTTACGTAAGTGTTCACCAACGCACAGAATTGGTATGTCTGAAACCCCCGACAGAAGGGTCGCAGTACGGAACGTGTGGACCAAAGGGGATGCGTAAGCAATAATTTTGGCGAAAGTACTACCTCGGGATACAGGCTCCAAGCCACCCCCCTCCTCGGAGGGGGGCTCACCCGTACGTGGTGTCGGACTCGAGGTGGCAGTGCGTTGCGGACCCATGCATTTGGGAAGAGGACGACCTTCCGCGTAAGGAAGGCGTGCCTCAGAAAGAACAAAAAAGTTCTACGTGCCCACCGAAACGATGGGTAGTCAGGAGACGGAGGATATAAAATATCTGTCAGCTAGATACCTGGCGGCTTTACCAAGGTTATTGGTACTTCATAAGAAGGCGTCTTGATCGAACGTGTCGATCCCGGCTTGTACAACGGTGTGGGGAGCACGCCGCTTGTACCAAGCTAGCTGCAACGGGGTTTCCAGGGCCCTAGTGACGGGGCAGGTATGGCCGAAAGGCTGGAAACTGCCCTCGGAAGCCTTTTCGGGTATACTGACTGACGTCAGGGCATCAGCTGGCCCCTAGCTGCGCGCGCCGCCGCTTACCTCACCGCTTGCCTCGCTACTATGTCCAGCTCTACGCACGATATCACCTGAGCTACGTGAATTGGTCTACGGGTAAGGAGTCACTAACAAGGAGCTATTACTCATCCTACGTGATAGGGACCTACGAGCTACGGAGCATCCGCACCGCACAACAACCCGTGATGAAGGCCCACCGCTTGCGAAATTAGAGACGAATACTCATGTGATGGGGATCCGGGGACGCCTGGTGAACTTTTGCGATTTTCTATAGGACGAAGGAGTCCATCGCGGGACAGCTCGTTTATAGCTGTTCCCGACTTGTACGAATTGTCACGAAGACAAGGTCCGGATTTTGGCGCGTGGTGCCATATTGGGATTTCTGATTAGGGCTGAATGACCAATTAGAAGTGGTTGCGGATAAGGGAGAGGATGGTTGTCTCCTGTGCTGCCGATTACGAGTGCGAAGAGCACTAACTTCTTCTCGCTTGGACTCTCGACGACGCGAGTCACGTTTATTTTTGAGCCGTTTTGGTCTTGGGGGGTTTGGAAAGTCTACGGGAAATCAGGACGTTGTCCGAGGCCGCGTGCAAGGGCCTATGTTCCGGAACGAAGAGACTTAGAGGAGCGACGAAATCTCGTAATACCCCGCGTTTCCGTACGTTTTGAGGTGCCCGCGTGCACGTGGGAAGGATTCCCACCGATTTGATTCGCATTCGTCCAGGGTACGAGAATCCAACGACCGGCAAGGGGCTTTGTTCGGATAAATGTGTTGTCCATAGTGAGACATATTTATTGCGATTTTATGTTTTTGACCTGCTCGAAACTTTGTTTGAAATTAGGACGCTCTCGGCAATAGTTGAGTGTTTGACCTCCGAAATACATTGTATCGCGTTCCTGGAGAGGGACGTGTTGCCGAGAAACACGAAATGGTCCTTGAGGTCGTGTTATATCGCGATTAGGTCGCATTTTTCTGACCGACTCACAAAGTTCAGATGTTTCCGAAAATTTGTATCCGAGGTTTTGAAAATCTGTATTCGTGGTTTTGAAATTTTGAGTTTTCGAATTGTACGAAAAATATTTGTTAGGTCGAAATGAATTGATGTATCCGTTTGTTGGAAATTATGTATCCGATTCGATGAGAATAATTATTGATCTGTTCGTCATTATTTATTAATCTTGTCACAATTTGTGCGCCCAGTATGGGGCTCTCCGTTGAGGAGTTTGTTCGATTTTTAAGACTTTGACTGTGTTACGAAGATCGCGAAATTATTTTTCGTCGCTATTTATTACGAGAGCATTGTATCTTGTTAGTGTTCGACTCGCGATCTTATGGGTCTGTCGTAATTTTTGAAAATGTTCGAAAGTAAAATTTTTGTAAACGCGTCATCGCGTGAGAGGTGTGACACAGCAATAAAGGCCGAATTTTGTTATTGTTGACCTAAAAACTCAAATGTGTGATTCTTGTTTGAAACTTTTCTTGCATTCGGTTCCACGCCGCCTCCGCGAGCTGGGTTGGTCGGCGTACGAAGAGACCCGTTGGTCTCTCTTGTTTTCTTTTTGTTTTTGTGATGGAACGAATCGGTTCGTGTAGAACCTGGCACCCAACTAAATTTGGTGGAATACGCCTCTAGGCGCAAAAACGAACAATTTTCGGCCTGAGCGGTGCCTCGTGCTCCCGTGGAGGCACGCGAGGGTTCGTCACAATTACATCTATTGTTTATTTACCTATATTATAATTATTTAACTTATAAATATTTATTTTATCACAGAATATATTATTTGTAATACCAATTAAATAAATTATTTTGTTTTAGCTTACTGATTTTTCCCGTAATATCACCCTCTGCCGCCAAAGGCACCATAGGTATTTCGGCATCGTCCGCACCATTATAAAGCCCTAGGTCATTAATGACTGTATTTGAATTAATAATTAATTCAAATGATTCAGTACCTATGTTAAAGCTTAAATTTTCGATCTTCTTCGCGTGTACTCCGTCTAAATGAATTACCTTGAAAGACAACATATTTATATATATATAATGCAGTTTGAATACGAACAGGTATGCTGTAATATTGATTATTTACAAATCTTATTTAACTGTACAGCCGCTACAGTACAATCTACTTGGGCCTCCCAAGCGATACGCTGAATTCGTATTCCAGCTCCGTTATTAACAGCAAATTTGATTAGTTTATATTTTTTTTAATTTGCCGACAATTTTAAGCCGTTCGATTTAATCTACGTAATCGATAACTTCTCTAAAAAAAAAACGCAGAATGATATAACACATATTTTCCAAATATTATATTTTGATTAGAATAGTTGTGATTTTGAAATGTTATTTATAAATAATTGGACCAATTGAATTACTTATACAATCTGGTCGTCAAATGAAATGTTGTCAATAACATCGTTAGGAGTTAATATTAATTTGTCGCAAGCCATTTCGCTCACACGATGTGGACACTTTCACAAATAGACGCTATGAAATGACGATCTATTTCTCAGTTTCCAAAGAAATCTTAAACAACAATCTGTTATCAACCAATTGCGTATGATCCCGCAATCTCAAATTCACTTTCTTGAAAAACATATGCACAGCGGCCGGCGTACGCAAAAAGCTCGTCCGTACCAAATAAACAGTTAAAAGGAAAAACTCCGTTTTCCATTATAGTCTCTTCCACGTTGATTATTGATTTTTTATGAAAAAAAAAAGAAAAACATGAATTAATTGTTATATATTATAATTATAACTATTGCTATTTTTAATTAAATATTACCTTCTGATGTTAGTTGCTCTGCGACTTTATCCATCCCAGTTTCCTTCGGTATCCACACATTAATCCTCATTTTCATCATTACATTTACTGATTTGTTGTCCGAAATATTTCGTTTTCCTTATGGCAAATCTTTTCTTTCTTGTGAACATATATTTCGATATAATATTTTATGTAAATCAATGCGTAAGACATAGGCTCGATCCGTCAAACACTGATACACGTTGTGAACTCGCTCACATAAAAACAATTTACTGACCAATCAGCACTACGGAAAAACGATAACAAAGCTGTGTCTCGATTTTCGATAAAATCTGACATGGTTCTTTTAGAAAGAGACTTTTTCTGTGTGAGTTTCGATTCATACATTTAGGTATAAGCAGAACGCTCATGAACGTTTGTTTAATATTATTCTTCTGTCTCATTTGGTGCGAGAAATAAGTCTCACGCCTTTTGCTATGCTGACATTACAATACAGATTACCATAGCTGTGATTGATCGACTGAAAGAATATGATGTATCGAAACTTATACTGCAGACATGTATTACGTAGCCTTCACAATATACCTTGCTCCAGCGAAGGCTGGAGCCTTTTATGAAACGCACAGATCTGATAATTTAAAATACGTTTTTTCCCCCTCAAATTTCCCCCTAATAGAAATATATCAGTAATATTATCTACTACATTTAATTAAATAACCGAGTTTTAAAATTCTAAATCTGAAGTCCATGTCGTGGAAAAAGTGTTTAATTATTTGTATCAGCTCAAATCAATACAGCATGTCACACTTGTAAAGATAAGGTAAACGTAATATATATGGGGTATTCTATGTCATAACAAATGCCACAGACTTTAGGTTTTTCGAATTCTTTCAATTTTTTCTTAGGTAATACCCAGGTACTACCTCTTCCAATAAACATGTTACGTCCTGTCGTGAGACGGGACTAACGGGATTATTTAATTTTTGTTTTGGGTTCTTGCCTCTATTAAAGTGCTGAAGCACATCTATCCGTATTTCTTTTGGTTGCACTTGCACTTTGCAGTGTCGTGGATGGTTGGTTTAGTATGATTATAGGAGGCGATTGTGTCAAGAGTGCAAATTGGCAATTAGAGTAGTATATGGAGTATAATGTTTATTTAGATTAAATATCATGAGTACATAAGTTTTATTATGGTATAAGAGGGTAAGTATTAATAAAGATGTAAATAATATGATAAACGAAAAGAGTGTGTAATATACGAAAGTGTATGTGTGGTGTAGTGTTGTGTGACAGTAATATGTGTTATTGTGTTACTTACGATAAGGTGATCCGAGGATGAGAGAAATTTAAAGATGGTAATGGAAGGATGGAAAAGGAAAGGGGGAATGTCTGTAGGCTAGTGACTCGGAATTCCGTGAACCTCGGGGTGCCCTAGGGTGTGAGGAGAATCCTGCGCTAAGCAACTTCACTGGTGATTCTCTGATGTACACTAACTGAGTTCCTTTTGGCTTTCGGAATCGCGAATAACTTCACTATGGCACAAGACTCTAGACTGTTTATGGGACCGGTCTGCGGGGTGTAGAGATAGGTTTAAAGAGAATGATTACTGGTCTAAGACCGGATGAGAATTGAGGTAAACTGGTTGGGGTGGCGTCTAGCAGTCTTTTATACTAGTGGTATTACTCTGCTAATATTACTGCAGTGGGGTTATGATTCAGATGGATAGGATAAGTGATTTGTATGAGTCAGTGAATGACTGAAGGAGCCATTTGTTCCTGATTCATCGTTACGAGGTGTTAGTTGTGTGTCATTAGGCTAAGGGTTAGTGTTTTCTATAGTATATAGGTTATCGGTTTTGTAGGGTAACAAACACACCAACAAAATAGCCGACTACCGTATATGAGGTTATTTCTTTTTAATTCTACAGTGATATAAACATCTTTTTCCAATTGTAACTATTATTATTAGTTGTAGTAGTAGAATGCCGAAAGGTCGGCAGATTTCCAAGTTAGTCGTCATAACTAATCATATAAGTATTATATATGCAGTTTTTCACCTGAAGTAACAACTGTGCTGTAAATTATACTCATTATACTTACAGCAGGAGCAACCTTTTTGTTGTAAGCATACTTGTCATGGATTATAATTAATTAATCGAAAATGGTTGAAATTAATTTTTCCAAACATTATTTTATCCCTACTCAATTTTTCATTGTTATTAATCTTGATTCCTATATATTTTTCTAATCAACTGCATAAAACTGGCTATGTATAATTTATAATACTTGCTATTGTCTCCATTTTTAGCATTAAACGTTCTGGAAACAAGTGATACTGTTTATGGTTAATATTGACAATTGTGTAAATGTTTTTCTACGTACCTTTCCTAATCTGAACCTTATCTTTATAAATAGAATGTTATACAAATTATTTACAGCTGCAGCATGGATGTGGTTGTGCGCTGATGCGCCACCGCCAGAGCTACCTTTGCCTCTGTACCCAGTCCCACAATGTACGATTCGTTTCCAATATTATTTCTACGTCCCCACTTTATTAACAGAAAAGTTTATAAGTTGCATTTATCCATATTGCTATTACGTACATTACTGTAATATTAGTGACAATACGATTTCTAATAAAATCGTTACTCTTATCGATATTATTATCATGGCGATTTTTTATATCAGCAGCAACATCTCCAGTGGTTATCGGCAATGGGACTTCTTATTTCACTCTGTGAGCAATCAGTTTGGGTCTTTAACCCCGGGGAGGACTAGGAAATTCAAGGCCCTATTCGTAGCTGAATTCCTAGGTTTATCCTCGGTTCCAAGGACAGTCTCCACGCTGGCAAAGGCAGAGGCCAGAGACAAAGGCAGAAGGGTTGGCAGGAGAGGAGTAGCTGATACCTGTACCACCATTACTGCTGCCAGTAAGAATGACAGGCAACGCAGCATTACTGCGCTCTTTTTAATAAAGAAATTAAAACAAAAATTTTTTTTTTAAATATTTTCCTTTCGACCTCCACCAAAAAAAGTCAGCGCGCTATATAAACAAATATAGAATTAGTTTTAAAACTCAGTTCCTCTAAGATTTGGGATGTATAATATATTGATAAGTTATTCATAAGAGAGAAGATTCATATTGTAAAAGGTTGGTAGCCTAGGTCATACCATTTTCACTGTATAACTTTCGTGTCTCGTGTACTTGGAAATTAATTTGCAATTTACGAATTTCGTAAAATTAAGATTGCAGATACACGGTATTACTTTTTCTTACGATACTCCAATGGAGCAAATAAAGCTAGCTTATAATTGTTGAACTGTGAATGTCCACCAGATCCAAGAAAGAGGAGATTATGATCGTAAATGCATCAAGAATTCTTAACAATATAAAATATAAGATTATATTTTATTTTCATATTGTATTATCGGACAAGAGACAAAGAAGGGAAGCGAGTAAACAAGAAAGAATTGAGCCAGGTCACTCATACACCTACCATCTCCAAGGAGATCAGCTTTATATAAAACTGTACCATGATCTAAATATATTACACAATGTATAATTTCAAGTTTTACTTAACGTTTGATTTCATTAGGTTTATCGATTGAGAGTTTAAGACATCACGAAGTAAACCATGTATTTTATGAAGTAAAAGCATGAAATTCCCTTGTGGAAATACGATAGGGGTTTACTGGTTTGCACCGAGCGTCTAGCTAGCTTTCTTGATCAAGGTTAACTGAAGAGACGCTAGATATAATCTCGGTAGAATTCACCTATAGATGGCACGTACATCTATGGTCTATCTAGTTTTCTTGTTTTAAGTTATCTGTAAAGGGGCTAGACGTAAATTATCTAGCATATACCTATAGATCATGTGGACATCTCGAGTCTATCCAACTGTACTAAAACATATTGCTCAGCGCTCCTTACGCGCGAGTCCACGGGCAAGGAGCCTAACCTTACCTTCTTGTGCATTCATAAGCAAAGTGTTGTGTTAAAATAGTGACAATTATTATGAGAGTGATATCGTGCTCTTAAATT
>JARQTG010000380.1:600000-787229 GCA_030142615.1 Syrista parreyssii
TTGCGTAACACCTAAAGCAATGTATATGCACCTGCACACCTTCCGGCCAAGACAGACACTTCCTACAGTGAACTTGCATCTAGTTTCCCGTACGCGAATCCTGACATCCGCTGGTAATTATTTCCTAACCTAATCCCAACTTGGCGCGAATAATTAAGAAGCATCCGCATGCTGAAGACTCGGAATGATTTAGGTCCGGAGTATCTCGATTGTACGTAAACGAGGGAAATATAGTATATAAGGAAAAAAGTTCAAGGACGCTTTATAGTGCTAAATGGTCATTGGGTTTAAATAGGCTCTGATAGTTACGTGCAGTCGCTCCGAATTCAAATTCAATGTTTTAATTAAATTCTTCAAATTTATATCTGGATTTTTTGTATTTTGGGTATCCTTAGTTAGCTGCGTGCAGGATTCGTAAATGGATCCGAAATTAACTACCTGTTGACTTCGAATGAATAAAAACGGAGGATCTTCTAATCTCTTAACCCTTTGATGCTAAGTTATGCCTCGTGATTTTGCAGCTTGGTGCACTTGGCGCGAGCAATTAAGCACAGGCGGATGCAGAACGAAAACGTTAATTGCCAAGAGAAAAGGAAAGAGACAGCTGAGTAGAACGAGATAAATGTACAGAGTGCACTGGTACATACAGGAGGCACTGAACAAGAGTGGAAGCTAAATGAAGATGAGAGGCACCAAGAAAAGTAGTGTTGTTAGGTTAGGTTAGAGGGAAAACAACTGCGAGATTACAGCATAAAAGGTGCTCGCCGGAATGTACAAGGACAAAGAGACACGAAGCCGAGTGCATTCGCAGGCCTCATAGTCAGCTATTTGGGTAAGGGAGAATATGGGTGCGCGCACACGTAATGCAGATGTGACTCGGTATAATCTTGGGTGATGTGGAGTTGAGCAAAGCAAAAGGTAAAAATAGAAAAAAAGAGCTCAAGAAAAATCGATAAACTAGAAACTGAAAAATTGATGAAAAAATGGATTCCACCGATTTAACTATCATCTTATATCTATATGTAGATATACTAATGTACACGGATTTCCAACATTAATAGCTATGCATATGTATTTAATGTTTTTTTTTTTTTTTAATTTTTAACAGTATTTATTTTTTTGGAAAATCTTTTAAAATTTTGTTATTAAATTACGGGATAAAAGTTTACTATTTCATATTTCACGTTGTTCTTTCTTTTAATAACAATTCATTCTATTCCATATACGTAATCCAAAGTGGCCAACTGCAGTCATATGTAACTATGTACGTATTTAGGTATTATGCAATAGGGACAGACCTGAATATTCGAAGGGATCGATCGACAATTAGCAATGACAGTCGCGACACTAATTCGCAATAATCAGCGATTTACGCGAATTAGCCACGGAGAGCTACGAGTAAGGGTGTGTCAAACGCATACGTATACATATGTATCCACGTGTGCACACGTGTAGATACAGAGAATCGTATACATGGATACACCAAGTAAGTAGACACATAGTGAGAGATTTCGCCATGGTGCATTTGCCAAATGTTAAATCAGTATTAGCGACGAGGACGCGTCGCGTCGCGACGCTCCTACGCGACGTTAACGTACACTCGGAGATGTCGGTACATTTAGCAAATATTAAATCACTATTAGGCTGTATTACATACGCGTGTACCAACTAGCTAAACTCTGACACGGGAAACATAACTATGGCGCAACTGTTATACGCGTGAGTCTAGAGGGTGTTAAAAAAAATTAAATAAAAAAAATACCCCTGTAGAAACAATTCAAAACACAAAAGTGACATATAAGTAAGCGTGCAAAAATTACATAAATTTGATCATCCCTTTAGTTTCGAGTTACTGTTGTGCGATAACTGGACACGGGAGTTGGTGAATGTGTTTAAGGGATGGGGTTTGCAAAGTTTCCTAATAAATCAGTGGCTACCTACGGGGTGGCATACAAAAAATATTAGGTTAGTCCCGTGCTGGATGTAGCTAAAAGGAGGTGAACAAGAAGCATAGAAAAAGAGGGTGGAAAAAATTGCTCGGACGTCGAATAGGGGTTGTCCGCGGTGGTGCGGCAATACTCTCGGGAAGCTGCAAGTTGTCAATTCTACAGATCTGTTTGCACGAGAATAAGCTTACGGATTTGGACGGTGGGCACAAGGATAGATAGATGGTTGGATAGATAGATCTGTGTTACGGAGGTTCGAGTATTTCCGTAATAGGGACTTTACGTACGCCAAGACTTACCATCGCTATAGTACTACAACGTTAAGGGTGAGTCCATACTCGGAGTCCGATTTTCTATCCGCAACCTACAACCCCCAACCCCCAAACTGGTTCCAGCTACGCTCGTATAGATTGCAGATAACCGCAAACGAAAAGTAAGGGAGAAGAACTTCAGGGACAGCAAGAAAACTACGATAAATCTATCGACGGCGGGACACTCCTACGTGAAAAGCTTCTTCCTTCTCTCTCGTGTATACCAGCTCGCGGGCAGCCTGTCTCTGTCTTACTTTCAATCTATGTTCACTCACACTTCAGTCGTACGCTGAATGTAGGTTGAGAGAAGATTCGAATGCGAAAGGGGGAGAAGAAAGATCTTGCTATCTCTTGGATCTTTTGTCCGAAATGGGAATAGTGGCGGACCTGTAACCCAGGACGCCATTGTGGAACCGCGCCTTAATTCCATCGAGCTTCTCCGAAGCGGTACAGACCTTAAAGAAACCACGTTCACAGCCATCTTGAACCTATAACCTAACTCGATAGTATCACTTTATCATTGTATAATAGAATTCTGTTAGATATTTGAAAGATTAACAGGGAGTCTAAATGAATCTTTATTTGTAAGAGAAGATCCGATTAGCCTGAGAATACTTTTTCATCAGACTACTTTGTCGCCATATTGCTTTCTTCCTCGCGTTCTTCTTCTACTGTCCATCAGAGGGAGCTAATTATTTGCGTGGCATTGGAAATTCTTAAACGTAGACATTTTTTATACAATTTTCTTTTCTCGAAGGCTTTTTATGTATTTTCTCGAGGGGAAGATACTCTGACTGCTGCTCTATTAAATTACTCATGACGGTGGAATAAAATCATGTCACAATAAGGGGATGAAACAATCTCCCAACATACTTGTCGATCCCCGAAAGAACTTCAATTTTTGTTCGTGTACAAGAAGTGGGAAGAGTAGTTGACAGTTGAGCAAGGAGTCTGACAGTTACTTGGACGTCTACTAATTTAGACAAAAGGGGATTGTCACAAGGGAAGAGTAATACAGGGGGAGAAAAATGTCGACAATAAAAGTTTACGAAAACTATTGACACCCTTCAGAGACAGAAACTGTCCTACTTCTTTCGACAGTCTGAATCCATCCATTTACCCCTTACTGTTTCAAAATATGAAAATAAAGTTTTTTCTTGAAAAAAAGTTACGCCCTGAAAATAACGTAAAACTAGAATATTCAAACATAATATAACCTGCCAAAGTGGATAAAATTTAACATAAAACGCAAAAAAAAAACGCAATTGAAAGGGTGGTGGTTTAAAAAAAAATTAAAAAATTCTTCGAAATATCGTAATAGGAAATTCTCCAAGGGTGGCAAGAATATGGATAGAGATGCCTGCTACGCCATGAGCATAACGGTACCCCCTCCCCTCCAACCCTCGACAAGGACGTCCAGGGGTTAGAGACGGCGTTTCCGTGATATACGATAGAAGTTATCCGAAGTCTGGATATTGGAATTTTAATATACGTTACAATCGCTACCCCCTACCTACCGAACGAAAGCAGCCATCCCTTTTCAAACGCCTGACTTGAACTTGCTCCATACACCATGAGGCTTCAGCTATCCCCATATATATACATGTATACACAATATATATAAATTCGGCATTTGCCCCCACCCCCTATCCCATTTCAAACCTTTCACCTTTTCTCTATCGACCCTCTTCCATCTTTACTCCTGGCATCAACCCCCACCTATAACAACGACCATCCGCCCATCCATACTGAGAGTCTTGCAAACTGGGATCCCATTAATCCAAAGGACTCGATCGACGTATCCTTGTAAGTAGGCGAGTCCTTGACTCAGCAGGACCAGCTACTACTGCTGTTGCTAGCAACAGTTACTCTAAATAGACAGGACATCTCATCGCGTGGCTATAATGTATTTGAAAATTTCGAAAAATTTTATATAATTTCTATAATTTTTTGTACTTACGAGAATTCAATTTTTTTACTCCTTGAATTTTCAATAAGTAAGCAAGAGAGTATCAGATTGGTCCATGTAAATATTTACGTACCTGAAACAGAAAATATAATTTTTCAGTATTAAAAATAAGATAAATGAGGAGATGAATATTCGAAGGGAAAAAATTGATAAATTCAAAATATCGATTTATTCTCGAAGATATATTGGGATATGATAAGCGTTAGATAAAGGTTCGATGATATATCCATATTTCCACAAACTTATATTTCCGTTTTAGAACTCGTATACGTATATATAAGTGCATTGGTATATTCTTTGTATTTTATTTATCGAAAAGGAGGATGCTTTATTTCGGCTATAAATCAATTGTCCATGCATGTGATGCATCGGAATGAGCTGGTATGCATTCGGTATGCATAAAACGGTTTCTAGCCATCCCTTATTCCCAACCCGATTCACAGCCCCATGAAGCTAACCAGTCCACTCCTACCACTGTGTGAAGTAACACAGCCTATCGTCGAAGCTTGTTACATTGGCATCCCGGTATTATGTTCAGTCGGTATACGAATCGTAGTGGGTCTGAACCAACCCTTAGCTACGACCCAATTCGCAACCCTTACACAATACAAGACAGCATGGGTTTCGCAGAGTGTCAGACTCTTTAAATATGGAATGTAAAATAAAAATAAAATTTTCAAAATATGTTTTTTTAAATCTGCACTACGTTTCGAGAAGCAGAAAAGGATTTATTTTCTTTTGTTATTCATACGTTAAATTTATATGCATTTTGTACGCGACGTAGTTATGTTTTAAGGGTCTATCTTTGCACACAAAACTACCCTCTTGTAATACCCTTACCAACATAACCATCCGCCTATGAATTATGACCATAATAACGCCAGCAGGCCAGCCAAGTATTGTCCCTAGGATATATGGCTTGCCAGGATGGGCCAGTGGGCCAGGAACGTGCATGCATATATCATCGAAATACAATAAGCGAGTAGTTGGTCGACGAGTCGGTTTTCAAATTTGGATTTGACCAAGTGGTTCGAATAACATTATTTTCCTTTCTATTTTAATTCGAAAATATCTTCACTCCTTCTGTTTACTCGTAGAAGCCAGTTTTTTCATGCTACGATATTTTGTAACTAGCGTATGGAAAAAAGTGTCAGAGCAATTGTGCTTCGTTCATATGGGAAAGCAGGAACATATGTGACTACTATTCACATATGACATTCATTCCCAGAATCGATACTTACTCGACCCTTCGACATTTCTGTCAAATTTCTACCAGCCCTTTAATTTTCTTTTTAGAATTATAGTCGGAGCTGAAGGGACTATGGGTATCTATATGGAACAGTACCTAATAGACACTGTTTTTAATTTCATCATATAACCGTTCTACGTGGTGAATATGAATTCTCACGAATAACTTTGTAGTCTGGTCTTTCCTGCATTTAAATCGTGAAGAAAGACGCAGGTCGGTTAATTTGTTGTTTTGTTGGAAAATTTGTTTGAGAAGCTCAAAACATTCTTTTAAAACATTACAACCTCTGTTCTCATCAACCAATCACAGTGAACCTTTGAGTAGTTATATTTCATAAAGTCTCCAACAATTAATGAAAAGGAAAAATTTTCGTGAAATAAATTCAAGATTTTACAAAAATTCAATAGTCTCTCCCCTAAGGAGTCTCTCGTTAAAAACAATGCACGGGCAAATAAATCCATTATAAAGTAACGATTGGATGATTAACAAAAATGTTGACTTAGCTAATGAGACTTCAGAGACGTAAAACTCTCAAAGCAACGCTTGCCAGTTGATGCCAACGACTATTTAAAGTCAGTCCTAACTGCAAATTTCATCCAGCACATAGCTCATTGCACCACCATTTACGCAATTCATAAACTTTTGTATATTACTGTCTAGTCTAGTTTACTGAGTCAAGTTAAGTTTACGACAAAAGAATTCAAGAAAAACTAAGATGAAACGACCAAGCTACACATTAAGTAAAATAAAACGTGAGTAACCTAAAAATCGTTAAAACACAAAACAAATTTAACACACAGGAACAACGAAAGCTGATAACAACAGTCGCAAGACGCAATAAGTTACAGTGCTTACAGTACCGTCTTTTACGAGCTGATCAATCAAAACTACGGAAATACAGAAACACGAGACAACTGGGACCAGTTACAGTCCAATTCCGGTCGTTCCGCATTCCCACCATAACTCCCAAGGTAAGAAGCGATGATTATAATGGAGGTATAATGAGTTTTCTTCCGCGGACGGCATTGTTTTGCCGAGTGTGTAATTTCATTTCGTTGTCGGTTGCATTAGTGGCTAGGACCAAGCTTGCAAAAAACAAAGCAGACCAAAAAACCCCGTAAAGAACAAATAAACAAACAGGAATGGTGGGGTTGACAAAAAAAATTGTCGTACCACGTAGGAGAGACAGGACATGCAGGATGAAGGGGTTGGTGGGGGTTGGTGTTATGGGTTCAGTAGGGAGTGGTGGGTGTGGGTTGGTCGGACAACAACCCTCATGGCAAACCAGAAGCGCAACGGTTGAGTAATGCAGGTAATCACCATTATTTTTAAATCTCATTAACGCCTCTACGGTTCTCTATGTACATTATTCTCCGAGCTCCGGCAAACACACATGGGTCTGGTTATATACAGTATTTTACTACTAGTATCGCACTACGGTCGTGCCAAACCTGCGCCGATGACCCAAGCCCGTAATACCGTTACTTTTACCGCCATGATTGCTATGCTACTACTACCCCCATTTTCAAACCGGAATACGCATGTAAAATGCAGCCGTTAGCATCAATGCAACGATATTAAATGCATAAATCCAGATAATGAGTCTCTACCCATTTGGTGCAAAATAAATGGAGGACATTTCGATTCGTAAAATGAAATTTTTCAATTGCAGTTTTTTTTTTTTTTTTTTCTTATAATAATTTCACACGTTTTTACCGGTTAACTCGTTTTTAATAGAGTTTCGTGCAGCAAATGTGCACTTTGATGTATGGTATGGAATGTTGATGTTATACGTATGTATATGATGATAGATACGGGTTTATTATTAAGAATCCTGTAGTGCATCGAAAATACCAAGATCAAGTTTGGTCAACCCCTCAAAGGATTAGTAGACAACTCGCAATAAATAATGAGTTTACTAGCAGCTACTTGGATGAGGATTAATTGTTGGAAATTGCTTGTAGGTGTTGAGGAGCTTAAGAGAGAATCCGCAATGTGGCGCTCGTGATTTCCACTACGAAGCTAGCGACGCTCGCGTCATGGGACTGAAGCTAGTTTTGTCATACTAATTAACTATCGGGAATTACGTCAGGTTGAATGGTCAGCGAATTTTATTTGATTTAAAAAAAACCATACGCGTTATTAATTTTTCATCGTTAATGACTGCCAACGTAAAATGTGTGGTGCTCCGGGTTATTAATTATTAATATTGTTGTTCCAAAAGTACACATTGTATATCAAGCTTATTAAAACTTGTATAAAATCGTACAACACGCGGCTAGCGTAGATTGCATTTATTAAGTAGAGTCGAAAAATACGTGTAAACAAATGATAAAAATTTTCGTTATATTACCTTATACGGTAAAAAAAAAAAGAAAGAAAGAATTTTACGAGTAAGAAAAGGAGAAAAAATCATCAACGCGTAAGCCAGCAGTCACGTAATATACGAGAGCGCGACAAATACTAAAAATTGCAACGGGATAAAAAGCTTTAAGTGGAAAGTTTGCCAGAGTCTCAAAGCAGTGGTAGGCGGCAGTTGTGTTGGTATAAGTGCAAGTTACGTATACGTATAATACGACGATATAGTAATAGTGGTCCATAGCCTCCATCATGCATACAACGTAGGAAACGTTGAGAAGTCGGGTAATAGTCGTGGGAGTGAGAATTGTGGGGTTAAGAAAATCTCACCCCCTCAGTCTCCATTTCTCCAACGTAAGGACCACATCTTATCCAGCATCCAGCATCCAGCAAGTAGCTAGAGCGAGCTGGGATAAATATAAACAGCTTAACTTTGAAGGACCGTCGGGTTCCCCTACCGGAACCATTCTACTCACCATGACGTAATTTAATGGCAGATACTACGTGGAACAAAGTTCTAGACACTCTAAACTGACGACTCATGATTATTACGTGAAGTTTGCTCGGATTAAATATTAATAGTTGGTATTTGTAATGGAGACGGAAATACATAAAGTCATTCGATATTACATCACAAGCATATGTTGAGATTGGAGAAATGAGATTCTAAACGCAAAATCATGGAAGGCTGAGGGATGAAGGTTCATATGAGAAAAATAGAATAGCAACAAGAAGGATACAGGTAAAAGAAAACAGACATAGACATTCTTATATATCTATATTGTGTACAGTTGAAAATTACTTCATTTTATTGCATATGCTTAATTCTAGGTGTCTTTGGGTTGGGAATAAAAGATCCGCAAGTTTGGCACGCTGGTAATATTCTGATTTCCCATGACGAACCTTCTTTCTTGTTCCTTCCAGCTGTATCCTAAAAGCCTACGTATACAGCTTGTATATTAAGCTGATTCTCTTGCTCGGTTTAAGGGATGCTAAAGAGGAAGAACCGACGCGATGAGGAGGATTAGCTGGTAGACCAAGTGGAAACTCGAAAGACGGACTGAAGTTTGACTTCATAACTATCTGTACTTTTATTACAACATAGGTGTGAACTTGCAGATCTGTCGAACTTTAATTCGCAACAAACTGCTTTACGTAGAAAGTATAGGAATTAACCTTTAACCGATAGTGTGACGTCTGCGTAATATACGTAGATACGTATTATGAAAATGTCACATAACCGGTTAAGGGTTAATTTAGAACCGTGAAAGCTACTGATGAAAACAGGATCATTGAAAATTTTCAGTAATTTTTGGATTTTTTTTTTTTTTCTTTTTACTTTTTTGACAGTATGCCATTTCGTAATAATGCAAACCAACTATACTGACATTGTCAAGGTAGTGATTGCTGGCATGGCAGTAAGGCAATAAGACAGTCACATGGGGAAAGTTTTGTGTAGATACGTGTTTCCTGTGGGGGAGACCGTAAAACATCACGGCAGAGGATCGTGAAAATTTATGCCCTTTGTTTTTCGGGATTAAATCTCACGCACGAGTGGAGTACGAGGTAGTCGTGGCAGTGAAGGTTTTGGAGAAAGGATCGTCCGATTTGATTGCAATAAAATTTATGCACGATAAAATCCGATTTCACTATAGGCTCGTTCGCGTTTGGTTGCCCCGCCAGTTTTACAGAACCAGCGCGAACGGGACCACCAAGAAGCGATAAAAGTATACGACGCCGACAGGAATTATCGGGATCTTCTCTTGTTGTCTCTGACATTTAGCTGAGTGTCTACAGGAGAGTTTTATTTTTTTATTATTATGTAAGAACAAAAGAATTGGAATTGAGACAAAGAAATAGTGACGTAGAAAGTAGATGAAGAAAAATGATCAATATTTCTTACAAATTTACCTGGAATTCCCTGTGGTGCGAGGGAAAATAAAAAGGAAGAGAAAGAAAAAAGTAAAAGAAAATAAAAAGTTAAAGTCAAAATGAACGAAAGGGAGAGAGAATTGCGTTCCCGGCTCAGAGTCTTTTTCTCGTAGTGTACCCAGGGGACAACGAAGCACCGCAATACTATATAAAGAAGGCCCCTGACTCCCTTCATACGTATATGGAATCCACAAAATATTTCCCCACGTGTAATTGACCGTCTAACGAAAAGTCTGGGTTAATACGAAATCTGGTACTGTTCGTCCTTAGGGGTAATATTGGATAGCAATAAGGGTAGCAAACTTGTACTGTAAATAAAAAAAAATATATAATATATACTTTACTCGTTATCAAACTATTTTTAAAATGCTTCCATAACATAAGTGTTTATGAAGGAAATCTTGCACAATAATTCAAGGTGGCTGATAACTTTGAATTTTAATTATTTTTAAATTTATTTCTTTACGGGAAATTCTATGTCGCAGAAGACTAAAACACAATAAGAAATTCGTACAAATTTGCCATCTTGACTGACACGTTTTATTGATTCACCGACTAGTGACTATACATACGTATATGGTTGCGAAGGGAAAGATGAGGAAAATAGCATGACTTTTACGAGAGGCACGCTGCTCACCAGCCCGTAGCAAAAATGTATAATAGCTATAGATATCCTATAGGTACATGCCTACTGGGAATGAAGCTAGGGAGGAATGAAAATGGCGAAAGGGCCGGAAACACGCACGCAACCTACATATACCTATAGACGCACACGCATTCGCTTGATAGTTGGCAGGAACTTTTTTACGAGACTTTTTCGCGTAACCCGTCGCAATAAAACAAATGTATACAATTACAGGACTGGCACTAAGTTCGGCTTGGGGCGTCTATCTAAGGCTCGAGAGCGCTCGAGATGCGAAAACAGCGTGGGAAGACTTTAGGCTCGTACACAGTGCGCTATCTTCTCGACATTTCCACTTCCTTTTATTTTACTTCATTTTTCTGTTTCCCTTTTTTTTTGTTCTCCTCGTTTCTTCATTGTTTCCTCTCATACTTATTTTCTTCTAGTACCGGCAGACTAGCAAAATAAAATCCTACGTCGCGTGTTTATGTGTTTCATCAATTGATATGAAAACTCACGAGAAGCACACGGAATTCCTTTTATAGATATTATTTTTAGACCTGTACGCCAAGATTACGTAAAACAAGTACATAGAGCGAAAATTTATATGCCCTAAATTCCGCATCGACTGATAAACTGATGGACGTTTATGGCAAAAAAAAAAAAAACAAATTATAACATTTTTATTTCGGTTGTAACTCAGGCAACAAGGTTCATGTATATTCGCAACTGTCTTAAATCATTCAATCGTTTAATAGTCATAACCAGACTAGGTTAAAGTAATTAAAACAAATATAAAGAAGATTGAATATTTTTCCCCCAACAATTAATACTTCCAATCAATGAAATTATTACACAGAACATTTTCTCAAGGTGAACAGTCACGCATCTTTCTCTACTTTCTCCACTGCTCGTACGTCTATGAGTATAGTTGATCGATCGGCTGAAAACAATGAAGTCTCCAACAGGCTATACGTGACTAGATACAATTTTTTGGTTAAAAATTATACACGTGTATAATTTCGCACCGAGTTATATGAATTTTTTTTATTTCAGCATACATTCACCTGTCTCTATGGAAAGCCACGTGTCACTTGCTAAAAATTGCGTTGCTTGCAAACTGTCAAAAAGAAAAAAAAAAAAAAAAACACGTGGAAGTCTTGTACCGACTATATTTTATGGATTGACGATATATCGTTTTATATTATCGTTATATATACCACCGT
The DNA here is from genome assembly GCA_030142615.1 of Syrista parreyssii. Classification (NCBI taxonomy): domain Eukaryota; kingdom Metazoa; phylum Arthropoda; class Insecta; order Hymenoptera; family Cephidae; genus Syrista; species Syrista parreyssii. Next base: position 611,614 of record JARQTG010000380.1, read on the forward strand.
ATGGATAGAATAATCATATCTATAGGTAGTTCTATTTTATTAAACTACTTTGACTAGTTTGATAAACTTTAACGCGACGTCATAACTCGCGTCTTCGAGTCGCACGTGTGGTCGTGATGGGTATGAGCAGTACACGTATTCGAAGGACAGGAAGTCCATTGTGCCGCTTCTGGTTCTCCGCCGCGCGAATTATTACGGTCGAATAACAACTTCGGATTTACGATCAGAGGGGCCTGTGGAAAGTTTGGTGCATTAAGTGCACGGAACAAACGACTCGTGCAAGTGTTCCGCCTCGTATATAAGATCGAGCTGTAAAATGGCTACAAAATTTATTAACATCCTTCATCTCTCTCTCTCTCACACCTTAATTCCATCACTACTTGGCTAACTAACGTATGCCATTGCCAACTGAACGATCCATTCTCCAACCATATAATTTCCCAAATTCTCTATTTATCAAATTTAAGAAAAAAAAAAAAAAAACTCAATTTTTCATTATACAGTCCATCCAACGTAACTCAGGTATCTCGCGTACTTTTGTACCGTACTGTAGCACGTCCAGGATACACTTAAGTATTCTCATGTATTCCTCTAAGTATCTCTTTGACAGACTCCTCCTTCCTTTTACATTTTCTCGTAAGAGACACTAGAACAATACCAGACTCCCAATGGACCCAGAGTATCTTCCCGCAGGAAGAAAAAAAGGACAAAGATTATTCGGATCCTTGTTTACGGTCAACATGGCGGTACAGACGTTACGGTGATATTGTGTAAAGTTTTTGTCAGGATCGTATCAATTTTCTTTTTCCCCTTTCTTTCTTTTTTTATTGGCTTCCCAATAACCAACAACTTCCCCTTAAGATGTGAAAGGGTTGACGTGCAGCCCCTCCGGCTAAGAATTATTAGTCTTCTTGGACCATTCACAGGCACATACATCCATACAAATGAGAATATATACGTACTTGTATGATAGCGTGCGTATATTTCTTACGTAAAGTATTCCTACCCTCCTTTAACGGACATTTTTATTTTATTTTTTTTTCCCCCTTTCTCTAAATAACAAACGTCCCTGACGGTATTGCCAAGGGTTCGAAGATTTCTTCTGGGAATGTCAGAGACGTGCCTATTAAAAGGGAAGAGAAAAAAAAACAACTTCTGATTCTAACGACACAAACATATACATACACACATATATAAAGACGAACACACACGCTGAAAATACTCTCTGAAATTTGCTTGGAGAATATTTTTTACGATAAATAACTAAAATTCCGTTTCGACCAGCCAATCGGTAAGAATCAAAAATGTAAGTAACTACACTAGGAGTTCGTTCGAAATACTCTCACTATACATATATACCTTGTCTCCTTCTTCCCACCTTTCATACTCTCTACTACATTAAGTACATTCATACGTTTCATACATCCCAATTAAGCTGAACCACTGTATGAATTCATCGTTAGAATAAGTTACGCATATGCGTCGACCCTATATATATATATATATATATATATATATGGTAGTAGCTGATTAAAATTTTAATCAAGACTTTTCAGTTGGCCATCCTGCAGCTACGGCAGCGTCTGATCCTCTGTCCAACCTTAACCGAAGCATCCCGACGCTTATCACATTCCCTAGAGCATCACGTGCTCGAGTGATGAAATACATATATATACACACGCGGTTAAGTCTGACTAGGAAAAGGGTACTACTACTGCTACCAATGTTGCTACCATCGCTACCGGCCGGTAACCCCAGTATAACGCTCCGGGCGTACTCCTGAGAATCAACCCCTACTTATATCCACTCGTGTACGTATATGCGCTTATACAGGTGCACCGTAACTCATACACGTGCATGCACTAGGTACGCGTTGCTACTCAGTTTCCGACGGGAGCACTTCTACGTTTCCTCATAAAATGCATATTGGATATTTTACGAGGGGTGGTGGTTCCCGCCTCGACGATTAGCGTTTTTAGGGGTATCAACTTGAGGGTTGCTACGAGAGGGTAGCTAAATTCAGGGTTGCCTGTGTAGACCTCTCGTGGATTTTAACGTTAAACACTCGAGTGCTGCTCTCCTTCATAAAGTGAAATATGCCTGTGATAGTCGTACGTAGTCAGACAGGCGACAGGCGTTCATTTCCATTGAGACTAGTAATATACATTTAGTATGGTTTGGTGCACATGTGGAATCCATAGATGCTTTTTCGAATATTATTTAGAAACGCAATTCTTTAGTGCGTAGTATTGCGTGTACTTTTTGGATTTTGTGAAAGTGAATTTTCGAAATTGTTATATGAGAATTTATTATTAAAATTTATAAAATTTGAGTAAAATAGTTATAATTTAAATATTGAACTATTCAAGGAGTATTGTAGCATCTGAATGTGGTTTTACCGTACGAGTCAAGTGAACGAGCTAACTTCAGTTGGTACTTGAATTACTCTTAAATAACTCATATGTATGTATATACATATATATGGTAACTATGTTCAATTTACAACCTAATTATTTCCACGCTTATTGACTAAATTTTGACTGGTCAACGCTAACTCATTTGCACTCTCGCTCTGCTATATGCGAGCACCGCAGGGGTGTTAAAAAAACAAAAAGGGGTGAGCGCGACAACTCGCAAAATTAATTTAGGCCGTAATCGGGATTACGCAGTCCAACGGAGCTCGCTTATTAAAATGAAATTTTCTCGCGTCACCCCTTAACCTCTCATTTTTCATTTCAAATTTTTTTTTATTTCGGCTGCACCCCTGTCACTCCTTTTTATCGTGTCATGACGCGCCGCAACACGCAGCCCTGAAATTGACTATTTCGCTCGTCGGACGCTAACGAAGCTGCCGCCGAAAAGTGGTCGATGTTGAAATAGATAATTTAACCAGACAACAGGATGCTGAAGCGATGCAAGGTGCACCAACCCTTTATAACGTATCTAAAATATACGTGAGAGTAATGATTAGCTCGTTAAAACTGAATGATCCGTTTTTAGATCTTTTGACTTGCAATTAGTAAACTTGTTATCGTTAGCTGCATAAACATAACGGAGATTATCGGCCTAACGAGTTCAGCGATTAGCCAAAGGAATTCGAAGTGAAAGCAGTCCTGACAAACTGCTGAAACTTATACGTTACCATAAGTAGGAATGTAAAAGGGTAGTGAGTGCGTTCAAGCTTGTTTATGTATGGCTGCGCGCGTGTGCGTGCACGAGATCGCAGAGGTGAAAGGTGCCTCATTTTGAAGATGGATGTCGCTATTTCAGCCCTTATATTAGGTGAGTGCCACCCTGAGCAATATAGCATACGAACCACCAACCCTTATATAATAGAAGGGACCATAGGGATGGAACAGTCCAAGTGCACACATGAGCTTATTTTGTTGCTGTTTTGCTACATAGATTAAAGATGAATAATAGGGTTGAATAGAGAATTAATGCACCTTAAGGGCTGTGAAAAATAAAAAAATTCTACCATCCCGCAGAGACGTGTTAATAATTTTTCACGAAAATTTTCTACATTTAATTTCATACCAAGTGGATCATATCATCGACTAATAGGTCGATCTAATTAGAGGCGTATTTTAGTATTTCGGTTTAATCAATTTAATATACTTTTACAGCCGTAAAGGTTAAAAGGTACCAATTAATGTGAAAATAATATCCTAATATACTTGAACGTACGTGAGTTCAAGCGTGTTGTTTGAGCAGCACGTTACGCTATTGAAATAACGTTGATATATACAAAGTAATTATATAAAAATGTTCCATATCTGAAAACAACCCTTAACCCGTTAATGTTGTTATTTTAAAGCGCTCCGATACTGGGTCAGGGGTTAAAGAGGGGGTGAGCAGTAGTAGTAGTGGCTGAAATGTGTTTGCAGAGTCACGATGATTTTCCAAGCGATCGTCCTGGGAGCGCGAGGTCATATGGGATCAGAGGGAAAAAAAAAATGGGATCACGCGGGTAAAAGCTGCGGTTTCTTGAAATGAAAAATTAAAGAGGAAATGCACGCGATTGTGACTTCAAGAAAAATTTTTTAGATCTCTTTATGAATATTCCATTTGACCTGGCCTTTCTCGATTCTTCACGCTCTTTTTATCCCTAGGATCAGACTTTTTACTGATCTTAACAGGTGACCTTTAACCCCGTTCACACTTGGCTGAGTTTCAATGCAAACGTCTACCAGAGGGCACATAAGACCTTCGTTCGTCTATCGGAGCTGGCGCACTTTCAATGGGCCATCCAGATGGAATGAAAGCCTAGGTCATTGATCAAAGTAGTATCATGCGTGAATGGGTCACGACCTTTTGCTCGACTCTAAGACTGTGTAGTATCGTGCAATTTCCGCTGGCAAAGTGTCTACTGGTAAATTTCAGATTATTCTGAATTAAGTAAATAAGTCTTAAATGAGACCTGACAAGTACATGTGCTGGAAGTGAAACTCGAAAGTAGATTTTGTAATTACTGACATACTTCCTTCGGTTTGGTAACTTAATTATTGCCTTGATTAATTTTAATTATATTACCAAGAGACCCAACCCCAAAATGTGTTAATACTTTGAACTTTGAGATCGTTGAACACGTTCCTTAGAGCCATTTCAATTGCTAACCCCTGTTAGCAATTATTGTTCTAGTCGCAGTTACTCAGCAATGGGAGTCTATGAATAACTGGCATGAGAAATTCAGGGCCGTGAAGTGTTAGCCGGCTAGTGCAAGGCGCCATAGTGACTGCTCTTAAAGCGTCTACACGCTGCTGGTACAGTCTGATTGATGATGCTTCCAGAGGCAGCGACTGCAATTGCATCTTGTGAAAATGGCAAGTAAGGGCTGAGCTTCAATCGGCCAATAGAGTAAACGGAAGTAACGGCATTGCACCAACCGGAAATGGGTCGAAGGTTTAATTCTCTTGGAGGCGAAAGCGACTCGAGAGAATACCTCAAGGAGAATTCTGACTTCTGAGATATTTCGCTCTAAGAAATTTGTTAGAAAACGAAGGATCCAAAATATCTCAAGATATAATAAGACAGCAACGAGATAAGACACTAACGCCATCTATTAACGATCATCTATAAAGAAAAACCAGCATAAAATTACGGTTAGGAAATAATCCAAGATTAATGATCGGTTGGTTTTCTAGCGGGACGTTGACTATGGCCTGGCACTTACTTCATTATGAACCTGGTTCGGTATGGTTAAGGGTGCTGGTGAATGTTACACACAGGGTTTCTTATAAGTAATGGAGGGCTGGAGGCCATTAATACACGGTTCTATCTATATCAATGATGGATTAACCCACTTCTACGTTAGTAGTACGAGCAATGGCCGCTAGGCGTTCCGCGAAGTGACCGAATCCCGACGCGATACCTATACATCTATGTATATCTACGTGGCATAGAGCTGTTAGAGCGATGTGACTGGGATTTCGAGTGTCCTGAAGGGGTAGTTTTGGTAGGACGATGGTGGATGGATCATGGGTAGTGGAGAAGAGACGAGTGGAGTAAGGGATGAGTTGAAACGATGCAGTCCGGTAACAAAACCGGCGCGATGTAAATGTATGTAGATTGCTGGCTCTTTTTGCAGCGATGCAGTCTAGCACCGGCCTATACAGTAGAGTGCATCCCCAAACCGACCCTTTACGTCACTATGTATATGCGAATCTCTCTAATTCCAACCCCTTCTATCAAGCTACCACTAGCGCACTCTGTATAATCATCCCTTGGTAATTACAGCAAGGCTGTCGTTGACCCGCACCTGATTTATACCACTTTCTGTACCAACTGGTAGTGAATGAGTGAGTGTGGATGATGAGTGACACATCTACCTATATGCGTATCTGACGGTACCGGTAACTTTTATATATTTGTTGATGGTCTCCCTATGGACTTTTCGAAAATACCTAACAGACCCTAGGACAGCTCTGAAATTCTCCCTTTCACCAGGTGCTGCTCAAACCCAACTTGACTACCTGGAACGTAAGTGTGATGGAGCCTCAGGCCGGTTGAAGATGGCATCCCCCAGCGTACCATGTGCCCCGTCCACGGAGGAGCCATTAGGGACCTAATTCATCCCCAGGGTGTCCTTGCCGATGCGAATGCCTTCTACAAGGATCTTCCCTCGAAGAGACAGGATCCTGGCAAAATGGTGAGCCAGGACGCGCGAGATTTTTGTCAGCAGGCAATCTGCATAGATTTACATCCGTTTAGTCGCTTAGTTAAACGCGTTATCAAAGTCGCTTTCCCAGGAACCACCATCGCCCCCGTCACCGCCGACACTAGCACCACCTACCTACCACTCACTCCCTGAGGGTGATTCGCGCTAATAGTATCTCGTGTCTCTTAAGAGTTACCGCCACCCTAAACCTCTGAAGTGTCTTGTACCACTTTCAACAACTTTGGATTTATCTTCGGACAACTGCAGAATTTCGATGAAGGAATTTCCATTTCTCCATCTGTGCTATTCATAAAATTAGAAAGTTCTCAAATAAAAAAAGAGACTGAATTGGAAGAGAGACGATAAAATCAGATTCCCTTTGTTTTCCCCAATTATTAAACGTCTTTAGGTCAAAAGTATCTTTTCTGAAGATAAAGATAAAAAATTCCAGGAATTCGTTATCAGTTACAAGTATTTGCATATTTCCGAAAGTATTGACACAGGAAGAGGATGAGTAACCAAGACCTGAAAGAAATCAATGTCATAGTGGGCAAAGTAACCACCAAAACTTGCTCCCCTAAGCACGTTACTTATACATGTAAAAGTACCTAAGGTATAAAAGGGTCGGGGTAAAAAAAAAAAGTAAAAATAAAATATCGAAAAGGAAAATCTGAAAAGGACAGTATAAACCAGGAAATGAGAACGAGAAAGAAAAATAGATTCCTCCATCTCGATCACATTTGGGATCTGTCGGAAGCACCGTTAAAATACGGAGCTGCATCTTCCTGGCCTCTGGACCAATCCTTCCTCCCTCTTCCTTCTCTCTTCCTTCTCTCTTCCTTCTCACTGAGACATGAAATACCGTTTCATTTTACATTTTCATAGAAACTACTAGCGGACTCTTTTACATGCAAATACAACGTTTACCTAACCGGCAAGCGATGCATCAGACTGCGTCATACTTGCAGCAGCAGCACAGTGCGAACCGGAAGTATGTCTTTAAGACCGATACTTCCGGTTAAGAGAATATTAAAAATTGAACAGTTTCTTTTCTAATTTACGTCCGTAGGAAAGAAGCAACGATATCAGATAAGTGAAATTTGTCAAAATTGACAAAAAAGATTCTTACAATAAAACAAATTTTCACCAGCATCTATTTCTCATCTTCACTATATCCATCCCTTATTCTATGTATAAATAAATAATAGTAAATCTCTCTCACACTGACGATCAAAATATATCATTCACAAAGTCCACATCCCAGACTTTATCCCGCCAGCTACTTGCATACGTACCTAATGCAACGTACAGAAAGCTAATAAGGGACGTACCCAGTGTATCATATTTTATGGATAAATTTGGGTGTTATTCAAGAAAACATCGGCATCGCGGCCATTAAACCCAAAGTAGGAATAACAATGAAATAGGTGGAATTGCACTTTAGCCTCACACGGGACTCGCATACATGATAAATACCAAGGTACACGTGCATACGTGTGAACAAGTATGCAGCCAACATCTAAGTATACGGTGGATGCATTCTCGAAACCGCAGGGCCCCATAAATCTCCTAGAAAACTAAGCTCCATTGCGAGCCGTTGGCGATGCAACTTTAAAGCCCGTTAAGTAATTATTAGCGTTACTACGTTGCCATGTTAATACGACCATGGCTGTATGGCGGTGGCGCGAAACTCCGACCATTTTGAAATACGCAACGCACGGTCTTTACTTTAATAGTTTGAATCTCAGTAACGAGAACCGTTAACAACTGCAACGCCTACGATGCATACAGATATGGTCATCGCGCCCGCCAGTCCTGTGCCTGTAGACGTGCAGTTTAATATCCTGGCAGTATGGGTTCGATTTCCTGTACAGTTTCTCTCGTGTATGCAGACTCTATTTTAAGACAAATGTCAGTCCCTCCAATTCCCCTAACAAAATCGTACGCGTAAGTCATGGAAAGAGAGAATAAGAAAAAAAAAAAGAAAAAAAATATTTAACCTTGTATTTGTTGCAATTAATAATCCTTGAAATTATCCCATAAGCTTTCAACGATGTGGTATCAATATCATGGTACCTTTTTTCATTATACACGGTGGCTTAATTTCTGTACGGAACGATAAAAAGAACTCGAATAGTCCGCAGTCTGAGTTAGGACATAACACGTTCTAACGTACGTACGTGGGTTGGTACGAGCGGTTTGGCCTGCCTCTGGCTATTATTCTGAAGAAGGAATTAGTTTCCTGGCTAATGTTCGTTATTACTGCTACTGGTGGAGGCTGGTAGCAGTGCTTCTCAGCGATATGTAGAACCGCACAATTTCTATTGTTATGACCTATTTGTGTACTACGTAGATATGTATATAGTCGTACATAAAATTATTCTAAATCTACCAACAGGATTCCATGTGAATTTATTAAAGCTTATACGGACATTTTGAGATTTAAATTTCTGGTGTTTATGAAAGTAGAAGTAAAATTGAATAAAAGAGAATGAAGGAATGCAGCTTCACTGTTATACGAGCAAGGAACTTTTTCGTATAAATAGTGATCACTGTAAGCAACGTCGTCCCATTGGAGACGTCTGCGTCTTCTATTCTGAAGAATCACATAAGAGGAAGTCCAGAGCCTGGAAGCCAGAAATCCACTAGACGTAGAATAAAAATGGCTCGGGCAACGTTTCTTCGGGATCGTAAGGACACGGAGAGAAAGGTAGTACATGCCTTGCACTATGTGCAAAGGAGTAGGTATTGGAGAAAGTAGGTAGGAAGGACTTTCTTTTGTAAAAAGGTCCTTTACAGAGGTAAAACGAGAAATAGGAATGGGTAGATCCTTCTTCGAAAACTGCCCAGGACGTAAAGTTTCACGGGGTGAAGGATAACGTGGATTACTGGTAGAATATTTTATGTAGAAAAAAAAAAAAAAGGAAAGATACGAGTGAAAGTTGGAGAACGCGAGGGGAAATAGAGGAATCTTTTTGTTTATCAGTAAGGTACTGCTAACCTAACTGCACTAAATGGATTATTCGTTTCAGGTGATTTTTTTCCGTGACGTAAGAAACGGAAAAATAGAAATAAATTTTGAAATTCAAATTCTCCCACAGTGATAACGGGTATGGTCAGATTCGGTATAATGCTGTGAAATTTTCTTTCTAATTTACGTATAAAAAAACATTTAATGTTTTGCACGGGAAAGTCGTTTAGGAAAAATGGCTGGTCTTGCTGCTGGAAAAGAACGGTAAAGCCACAGACATGGCTTAACTGTTGATACTGGGCTGGTGATAGTGGACATGGTCGGATCCAGTATAATGGAGTTGAATTTTTCTTTTTCATTTATGTATAAAAAAGTACATTTAATGTTTTACACGTAAAAGTCGTCTAGAAAAAATGGCTGGTTGTGCTGGTGGAAAAGAACGGTAAAGCCACAGACATGGCTTGGCTGTTGGGTATAGATGAAAGGGGAGGTCGAGGAGGTGGGTTGGTCTGCTCAGCTTCCGTAAAATTACTCCTGGCCATCGAGGACGGTTAAAGGGCCGAAAGGTTGGAGGTCGTAGGTTGGAGGTCGAAGGTTCATACTTGTTCCGGAGACTCCAGGTAGGTACTAACAGCTATGACGCCCTTCCTATACAGAGGAACGGGCGAACTACATGCTGAACCATCACGGAGTCTCGATGGTTCTACATCTACTTAATGTACTTCTATCCTGAAGAAATTACTCCAGGGACTTGGAAATTAAAGTCAACCTTTACATATCCCACGGGATCCGTCATCCCGATGACTATTCGTTAAAGTTCACTCGCACTTAACTTTGAATTTCTTTTTATTCCTTTTCTCGAATCTTTCGTATTTTTTCTTATCATCTTCATTAATTTTCTTTTAACTTTCCATCTGGAATCAGTATTTTTAATTTTACATTATATGCGTGATATTTTATGCTACAGAATCTTCCAACTTTTCGTATGATCTATGCACTGGCACGTAATCTTGCGTGTGAGTTTTACCGATCTATTTCAAGCTTGTATGCGATCTAAATTAGAATTGTTTGCAGATTATATTGATATAGTGGAAACACTTTAAGTGAATTTTAAGAAAATTCTATATTATAGCTCATAGATCTACTCGCTAAAAAATGTCGACTAAGGTATATCGTTTCGCGAACGAAAGATCTTGTTCAGGGGACTTATTTATTTTAAAATTCATAGAAAGCTGGCCCCTCCAAAAGTTATTTTACTCGTAAACGAATCACACAGTGCTATTGGTAAATATTCATTTTGTACTTAGCCATACGTAAAAATAAAAATCGAAGCTCGTATATTTTATAACAAAAACAGTAAACCCACGGATTACCAGAGATTGTAAAATGTAGGCAATTGAACGAAAAAAATAATAAAATAAGATAAAATACAAAATAACCATAGCGACAATCCAATTGGAAACCGACAGTATCCAGTATCCACTATCTATACATAGAATCCGAAAAAAAAACTTGAATGACCAATATGAGATGGTTTTGTCCCCAAATATCAAGTCGCAATATTCAAAAGTACTTTCTCTACTTTCATCGACTTTTATCGCGAAGCCCTTTTCATCCTGTTTCATTTTGTTCCTTTCTTATTCCCAAATGCCCCAAATTTTTTAGACCCCAAACAAATTCCAACCACAGGAATTTCTACGTACATAAATGCACAATTTAAACGCAAACAAAGCACAAATAGTACATCATTTTTTCTCTCTCGAAACTTTAAAAATGCTATCGAGCGACCGAGTGCGTTAAAGTGGAAAACAGATTTGAGCTAAACCGTATCGAAACGAGTCAAGTAGCCACGAGGCTGGTTTAAAAATAATTAACAGGCAAACTTATCTCATTCAATTTGGAAGGAGTCTAAATAAAAAGAAAGCAAGAGAAAGAGTGTCGAGAGTGGCGGAGGGGAAATACGAAAGAAACAATAAGAGCAAAAAGAGACACAGAAAAGAAAAGAGTAACAGACAGGAAAAGGAATCAAAAGGGGTTGACTGGAGCTAGGAGATAGACAGAGATGGTGAATGTATAAGGTTGGGATAGGTTTGCTTCTTGAGAAGAGAAGTTTATTCGGCACTCTGACTCTGGCCGGCTCTTTAATTACTCGAAACACAACATGGCTGTTTAATCATGACCTGCACTACTGGGAAGCCTTGGAAATGAACCGTAAATATTGAATAATACAGCGATACCAGGATATATTACAGGATTCAATGATACCGAAAAGGACAGTATATGCTTATAGGACAATGTAAACGTGAAAAATGTGATTGATAAAAGCATAATAAAATTTTTTTAAAATAAAAATAAATTTTCTTCCTCGGTTCGAACTTATCGATAATAACGATACTCAAAACTGAAACTTCTAAATAATTTCAAATTTTTATTTACTTTCCTCACTTATTCTTATTTTCCTGTCGCATTTTCACCATCCCTCAACCCTTAACTACAACCCCTCCTTTATATGGATAGTTACTACTTCGATACAATAGCCGCTTTCTTATGGGAATGAGTTCGAAATAGGCACATACTTCTCTACTCCAGTATCTCATTGTAACGTTTTTTCATTTTTCTTTCTTTATCTCCTTTTCCACCCTTTTCTACTCTCCCTCGACACATTAATTATTATCCGACCCGACAAGATTTCCTTTTATCATTTAAGATAACACTTTTATATATAAAAATTCGATAATAATTTTCGATACACTCGTGCCTTTTATCGATCCATAGATCATTTTTTGCTCAACTTTAGTATATCAGTTTTTGTTTACGTATCACTTGATAGTGAAAAAGGTTTGAATATAATTATATCCTGTCTCTATTTTCGATCCGATTTGATAAGAGGTCCCCCCTTATCAATACCGACTACAGGCCCACGGGACTGTTACGTATCCCGAATATATCCTACGTGGTTTAACCTCAAATCCCAGTTGAGCCTTGCGGTTGCACCAAATTCCTCCTACTCTCGCAACTCCCCCTGGTTCCCCGTTCTATAAGTCCCTGCAGTATCCACCAATGCACTTCGTGTCGTGAAAATGCAGCAGCGAATAATCATCATAGGAAATGCACGTGGGATCGATAAGTTTTCACACGCATCTATAACCGATTGGTTTTACCTTGATATTCTTTTTTATTCCTCTTTTGCATTCATCGCTCCCTATTCTGATCAGTACTTTTCATTCTGGTCTGCACTGTAGCCAGGATTATATTGCACTGCGGTGCATTGTAAAAAATGTTAATTGTCATAGTACATTCGAATTTTTATGGATGCATTCGCGATGTGCATTTCCTTGAAACAGATGCAATCGAAGGAAAAAAAAAAAAAAAAAAAATATTATGCAATCGAACTCAGTGCAAGAATCATGCAGGTATTAAGATTTTTTTTTCTTTCAGTTTTATCGTGAATAATAAAGTGAATGCGGCTGCTGCTTTTCCACTAATGCTCGTTCACTATACTAAAGTGCACCCTGGCACCCTGACTGGCATGCATTTCTTGCAGACTCTTCGCAAGAGGTAGGAGGGCGCCGTCTCGCTGAAGGGTGCTGATGTTTCGATCGGAATGGCCATCAATTTCTGAAGTGTGGAGCCACCCTTAAGCAGGGGGTGAGCCAATTCAGTTCGACATCAACGCCGTCACCGGCGTCGGTGTGGGGTAGGGGGGGATCACCACTACCACCGTACCTATAGCATCACACCGACAGTAGCGGCACCAGCAGCAGCATTTCTGAAGCTCTCAGTACTATAAAGTAAATTGACTTTGCAAGGGTGGTTTCGCGCCCTTACGAAAACCAACCGACCCCTCATATACTCAGCCCCACCACCGGCAGAGTATTTCCAAAGCCACGAGGAACGCCAAGTGCTTCGTAACCTCTTATACATTGATTTAGAGCTTCCCATATATAGGCTTTGGAACTTTCTCAAACTTGTAATTTTTTATTGACACCCTTTAATAAATCAGTCAAGACCCTCTCGAAATGGGTGGTAGGCTTGAGATTGGGGATGGGTTTGTTCTATACCTACCTACCCCTTCGTAGACGCATGACCCCCATGAACTCGAATCCGACAGTTCGATATTGAATTGTCGGGATAATATAGGAGGCCTGTGGAAGAAAGTTTAAACGTACTTTACTTTCTTTCTTTCTTTTTTTTTTTTTTTACGCCGTCGTCCCTCTCTGGAGTATTCAACCCCCATCAACCCTCAGTAAGCATCTCCTGAGCAAGCAGTACAGCAGCGCTGTTGAAATGGGCTGAATTCTCGAAGTGAGAGAATGGCAGTAGGGTATAGAGAAGAAAGAAAAAAAAAAATAACTAACCCGTAGAAACCCTTGCGGCGGAGAAGAAAGGAGGGTGGCCGAAAAAAAAGTTTCTTATTATTTCGTACAGTTTCCCACGAATCTTCGTAGACGCCCATGGTTATACGCTGAGAAAAAAAGTTTGATAAAGCCGACTGTTCGGGGGCCGAAGAAAGATTTGATTCCAGTGGATTTTATTTCTATCAATTATAACAAAGTTGAGTGAACGAAACCTGCGCTGCTGTATCAACTTCACAGCATAATTTCAATAAACCACATCTGATCGAATCTATTCGACTGCACTACGTGTAAATCAAGTAGATAATATTTGATACGAGCAACAGAAGTTACTGTCATTATTGGTTCTAATGTGAATTGGACAAATAACACGTGCTGTCCATTTGAAATGAAATTTGGTTAGAATGACTGCGCACAGGGACAGGAAATGCATATGCTTAAAATTCTTACAAGAATGTATTTCAATATTTTCATAATTAACTAAACCGACCTTTCTTCAATGAACTGGGTATACTTTTCGCCACCTGTAACCGCAGGATAGAGTTGAATACATTACATTTTTTTTTCTATTTTATCAAAAATGTAGGTGTAAGTTTTCAGAGGTAGAAGCAGATTAGCCAAAGGTATGAAATGGCTGAATCTTCAACGCACCCCTGCGAATTCACACCGACTCACCAATACTACTGTTGCTACCTAACAGAGCGAAGCCCATCACTCGATAAGGTAATTTTCTTATAAATTCAAGATGGCGCGCATAGGCGTTCGCCATTTTTTTGCGTGATGAACGATCTCAAACCCTAGTCAGTTATTATACCATCTCGTATTACTCACACAGGTAAATTTCGCATTTATGCCAGTGTAGTCTGTATATATATATATATATATACAGTTTTTGTATATAAGCGTGATACTGTGAACAGGGGTGCAGACTGCTTGAAAGCGTTAGTCAGTCCTGTGATAAATGGAATTAAATAATTGATAATATTGACGTTACGTAAAAGAAAATACTATAACGCTGGAGAAAGGAACTTTGAGAATTTAATAAGAACATTGTGAAAGGTTACAGAAAAAGAAAGTAACAGGAAAGAAAATAAAAAAAATCTACAAGGAATTTATAACTGTTTGAACTATTGATTCGGAGTGATAGCGAGAGGGTTGAAATACATCAAAAGAAGCGATGAAAATGAGTATGGGGTTGAGCGAAGTTAGCTGGAAGGGTTAGGTGGCTGAAAGGTATATGCACTATAGAAAAGTATAAGAGAAGGGGTATGATTAATTAATCCATTATCATTGGAGTGATTACATCCGGACAAGTCAGCCCCCTTACCATCACCGACAGGAGTCAACAATGTCAACGTGAGCAACAACCCACAGAAGGGGTTGTTCGTTCCTTTCTAAACCCCAAAACTCTATGGCCCACAGTATCCTAGCCAGCTCTTTCATTCGGGAGTAAAGTCCTGCCACTGGCGCCACTGTTCTTAGGGGTTGAAAAATCGGAAGACCGGCAACAGCGCTGCGGGCGGAATAATTGTGCGACTCAAGAAATTTGAAAAAAAATGTAGAACGTAGACCCTCCCCTACCACCATATCTCATAACGTAGGGGTTGTTAACCACAAGAGTGGTCGGTAGCACCGGTGCTCGATAATACTGCCACTGTTGGCATCGCTGGTTTTGGTATCTAGGGTGGCTAGGCGCCGGCGAGAGGGTGCGAATGGATAGTGATAATAAAAAAAAGAGTAAGTAGGGGTGGGAAGGGAAGGAGGTGGTAATGAATGAACGAGTGAGTGTGTAAAAGAGCCCGAGTGTCAAAGAAAGGGGTTGTAAAACGAAGTGGTGGTGAGCAAGGGATGAAAAAAGACGAAGCGGCGGGTCTGGCGGTCGAGGACCATGCTAACTTTCATCCCCTCAGGATATAACGGAGGATGAAATTAATGTTTGTTACTACAAGGACGGGTTTGACCTTTTTACAGCCGATTACAGAATTGCCCCCGTCGGTACAACGACACGCGCATGTGGATCCTGTGCACGCGTTTTTCTCCCTCCTGTTTCCCTCTTTTTCTCCCTCTTTTACCATGCACTCTTTCTCTTCTTATTCATTAAACCATCCAAGCTCACGCCACTCATAATTAACAATCGTAACCCCTTTGGATCCAACGAAGCACATATTGCAACTTTATTGACACTTTAGGTCGACTGATCGAATAGCCAACTTACTGACTCGTTTGATAACGCGAGCAGCGCAACGCTCGTCAGTTTCGCGAACTACTGCACGCACAATCAAAATTGTGTAGCAAGATGTTAATTACGTAAATACTATAGTATTTATTATACACTGTTATATGCAGACAAAGGCAGGAAAGTATAGAGCATACAAAATTACTGGCATAAGTATTACACTGGTTATGAATATTGTAGGTCGAAACATATCATACAAAACAGAAGAAAAAGGACAATATGAACGATTTAAAAAAAAAAAAAAAGAGGGAAACTAGACCATCGGACTTTCAAGAGAAAGACTTTCACGAGGGATCACGAATACGTACATCTACATGAGCATATAATGAAAAGCTAAAAAAAAAAGAAAAAAAAAAGCTACATCCGGTAAGGGGTCCCAGACGTGTTCTGCCACACGTATAAAATATAGTATAGAAGTACATACATATATATATATATATACATGACGAGGGGTGATTTCTATGAGCGTAAATTAATTTCACGTCTCTAGGCTTTTCCACGTGGTGAAGGGGTTGGAATGGGGGTTACAAAGGGACTACAGCGTAACCTCACACGGTCCAAAGACCGTGGAAAGCACGCGCACGAGAGAGAGAGACAGAAGGAGAGACACAGCGAGTCGGGGGATGATTTCAAAGAGGGTGGTCAGAAAGGCGACGCAATAAATCAAAAGTCGGTCGGTAAATCAGGAATTTCCCAGCAACGCGTAAAATCACAATCTATTCGATACACACGCTGTCTGAATTTCCTGACATATTTATATGGGTTAGGCATCCTTTTTTTGTCCATTTTGTATCGTACTTTGCTGTTTTTTTTTTTCTTATTTTTTTATAGATGATTCCATCTCCAAACTCCATGTCTTTTACCCCAGTCCTTCTCTTCGCGCACCATTATCAAACGCGGCCATTTAAAATTTCCATATATATTGTCAAAAACTTGTCCTGAAGGGATGCAACGTGTTGTTCGAAGCTCGAATCCGTTCTCGAGATTACATTAATTCTGACTATAGAAAAATATTTAATCCCTCGTGAATCTACGATCGCTAAACACAAACCATATCTATTCCAGGGTAGTGAATATCTCGTGATATTATTTCACGTATACGTCAACGAGAATTTAGCGACGTCTCTCGAATCTCCTTGCGCTATTTTTCACAACGTTAAGGGTGGGTACGAACAAACAAATTTTAGGGACATTAGGTGCGGTTCGCAATATAAATCAGAAAGACTCATAACGCTCTCCGAGAGAAATCTTAACGGAAGACAAATTTACCCAAATATTCCATGGAGAAAATAAAAGCCGCCGAAGCGCCACTCTTGACAGCATAACGTACTAAAGTCGCAACATTGATATGGATCCGAGTAAGAAGTCTACAGTATATAGACATAGGCAAAAAGACTTGCATTGGTAGCAACCATATGTAGCGGTAGCGGTAATGGCAGTAGTAATGGCAATGCTAGTGCTGCCAAGTAGAATATGTATGCAGTATGGTGGACAGAAGGTGGTTTGCGGTAGGATGCGGTAAGCGGCAATGAATTAATCGCTGTGAACAGTGCAACCTCAGTCCAACAGCAACCCAGAGGGACACCGAGAAGGATGAAGTGGCAGTGGAGGATTGGCGGAGCAGGGAGGAGGAGGAGGAGGAGGAGGAGGAGGAGGAGGGGGGGGGGAGGGCTAGTAAAATTCTAACCAACCTTTAGTGCAACCCTCCAAGCATCACAACCTCCAGAATCTCCACATCCCCTAGGAACATTGTCAGGGAAACCCTCAACCCCCTTAAAGCCCAGTAGGTAAAGCCCGTAACCGCAGCCACATCGTCTAACCGATGCCGTTTCATGCCAGAATCCTGCTGTTCAAATTTTGGCAGCTTGTCGCTTGATTACGGTGTATTAATTATTTACGATTTCTATGCTTCTTGCGTTTTCATTAATATATTAGATTGGTGGTTGTTATGGTTGTATGTTTGTGTTTGTACTATATTATTATTAATATAGTATCGGTTTATATGGATAGACGGACTTACGTCGCACAGAGTGTATGCGAGTTGTGGTAATTCTTTGTTAACTGATGGGCATTGCCTGTCCCAGTTAGGAAGCTTGAGGCACTTTGGGAAAATGTTGAGGAAATGTTGATAAATAATGAAACGAATAGATTTTAATGTTACAAAAAATAATGGGAAAATTTGTATGATTGGTTGTTACGAGGAAGCTTGTTATTGGAAAGATTTAATTGAAAAATCGATCCGTCCGAACTATTATGATGACAAAATGATGAGAACGACGTGAGATTATTAAAGCTTGCGCGGAACAGTTAGACAGTTATGTCTACAAATCCTGAACTTTACTGAGAAGCTCATTTTCCTTTGAAAAGGATTCTTTTCTTTTTCGTAGTTAGATATGAAGAGCGTCTGTACGAATAGACTGTAGTCTGAACTTCCTTCAGGGCTATAATTCTTGCCAGTCGGGAAATATCATTAGCAATTATGGCTGGTTTGGTGAGATCTTTGTGTGCCCTTTTTTTTAATGCCAAGGGGATGTGTATATTGTTTGTTTTTATCTTTTATGCAACTTTGAAAGAATACAAGACAAATTAGAGAGGTTGGCCAGCCTTGTTAATGTTATATAAGAATTACGCGTTAGAGCCAGAAACAAAGTCGGAAACTCCTTTCAAAACTTTGTATGAATCTTTAACGAAAATCTCGCCCTAATTTCGTATTTAGATAAGGATACTTGGGGGGGAAAAAAATAAAAGGGATAAAAGTGTGTAAAGGTAATTTTCGAAAAGTGGCAATCGTCCCCCTGTCCTTCGTACTCACTTCTATTATAATAAAATTTCCAGCGATGGACCCAATATTCGAAACTCGTTCTGCTTACAATATTCACCCCTTTCTTCTGTCATTAACAAATACGTGACAAGTTAGAAAAGATCGTTGCGCAAAAACACTGCAAACTTTAAATCCTACCAAATCCCATTTCACAAGTTGCCCAAGAGTTCCCGAGCTATGTGGACTGCTAAAGGGTGACGGTCTTAAGGGATGTTCCGTAGTAAGAAAGGATGCACCGTTGAGACGTTTCTAAATAAAGATAAAGTAAAATAAAATATACGCACTACAAAGTTTTACCTAAAGGTTGAAAACACTAGGGAATGAATGACGTCACTTTACTCCCCCCACACGTTCTCCAATTTTCAACATGGCGTCCGTCAATCGCTCTTCACCAATATTCAACCTTTCTCTCTCAACCCTCCCACGAAACTACCCCCAGAACTATTACAGTAAACTATCACCCCCCCCCCCCCCACAGTGCCACCATTACCACCGTCAGAGGCTGCACCCGGCAAGAAACAATCGTAGAAATTCCCAACTGTAACTTTAAATGCGATTTCGCGACACATTTAAGAATGAATTCTTCCTTTAGAGTGGAAAACCTTAAAAGCATTTCGATAGACTATTGTAAATCGAGAATAATGTTTCCCGGATTTTCCAACCCCTACCAACAGTCTGAAGGCAGTCACCATGGACCATTTTCCAGCAACCCTTAGGCAAGCTACGTTTCAACAGTTTCCAGGATTACCAATGACCTCGGTCGAAGATCCATAAATTTGAAAAGACAAATTCATCTTAGTCCCATCGTTCTACATGACGTCTCATACAAAGAAGTCAGAAGTAATCGTTAGCTCGTTAAGCTCGCTCATTTATCTCTTGGTGAAGAACGTAACCACGTGTTCTCATTTTAAGCCTCATCGAGGTCAAACGATGCATCTGTCTTATTTCCCGAATCATCAGTTTCCCCTGGCACGCATGCAACTGCACCGACAAATATGCACCTATGCACCTGCCTTACGATATCCATCTCAGCTATGTACATTTAGATCCATGCAAAGGATGCACTTCGCGATACGTTACTGTCCTACTATCCTTCTCCTATCTTCTATCTACTCCACTTGCATACTAAAGTTAGCACTAGGTGCTGCATTTT
This sequence comes from Syrista parreyssii, assembly GCA_030142615.1. Lineage (NCBI taxonomy): Eukaryota > Metazoa > Arthropoda > Insecta > Hymenoptera > Cephidae > Syrista > Syrista parreyssii. The sequence goes on from JARQTG010000380.1 coordinate 631,307, forward strand.
AGTCTTGCACGTGCATATGCACTAAACATAGATGTCAAGGCCACAAACGGATAACCACAACACGTTGCACCCTGACGCGATGCTTTACTAAGTGAATATCAGCTTCCTATCGTCATTCCTGTATATATGTATATATGAATGTTATCGATAATTTTCAATTCCTCGATCGTTAAGTGCTATCAATTGCTCACTGGCAAGTGCTATCAATTCCAAATGTCTTAGTTTCCTAAACGGGCACCTGTACATTAGAGATCGTAAAGACAGGACCAGCGAGCTCATGATGCAAGGATAGTCCCACTTTGAACGGAAGTAATATAATTTGAAGGCTGTTACGAGAAGACATTTCGTTCGCCCTTTCGAGAATTTACCTGCTTTACGAGAAGTCTTGGAAATGGCACGCGGAATCCTCTAATTACCTTAAAATACATTTCCACTAAAGGCACTCGCCGGTATTTCTATTTTATGAGTCGAGACCAATTTTGAAATTGGAATAGATCGTAAGAGAAGCGAGGAACTATGAAAATGTCCTATGACAAATCCACGTTGAATTTTATGCAGGGGAAAAAAAATTAAACTTATAACCAACAGCAAAGAAAATATATAATTCGAAAAGAAAGGAATAAAAACGTGACAGGAAATGTTGGACGCAAACTTAGATTTCGTTGCGGAAAACACAAAAAGAAACAGTGGATGAAAATAGCCGAGAGGAGAAAAACGCGAAGCGGAATTCGAGCAAGAAATGCATCAACGTTAAGCGGCGGGGCCATTTCTTTAACACGTTCCAAGGGATGTATATATGATTCGAGATAACTCTTAGACCCTTTTCTCTCTTTTCTCCTTCCCACGCGTACACTGTCTTACTTCTTATCTTCAAAATTCTAGGACACTTCGAGAGTAAAGTAAGTTTTGTCAAGTTTCGACACAGTGCAACCCCCTGCTATATACCCTCACTCAGAAGTTACCCGTTGTCCTGCCGCTTTCATGAAAACTTTTGAATCTCCTCTATACGTAGACACCAAAGGTGTGTGAACACGTGAAAGCTACCGGGTGACCAATAAATATCAGCAGCGCAAAAATCTATGTAAAGCGACCCAGTACGTTATGAACTAGAAAAATTGCCCAGAAAATTAATATACACCGTATTGCAATAAATACACGAAATAAGAATAAAATAATATTACTATATATATAGTAATATTATTTTTTATTATTATTTATACTGTGCACCAAAGTGAAGCCGCTCTGTATTACATACGGATAAGCAAGAGACGTGGGGTAAGGGGATTCTCCGCTGTAAGAAACTTGACAGATGTCTCTGTGTCGGCCACGTAATATCCGGAAGTCCGGGGCCCAGCATATCGTTTCTTGTTACGCTCCTGGAATGCAGTCTGCCGCGAAGTTTCTTATCGAATATACGGAAGAGTTGCTACCCTTAGCAATTCTCGGAAAAGATCTTAACCACTAAGGAGTAAGAGGGAGGGAATGATAAAAGAGCAACAAAGAATAAAAGGTGAAGAGTGGTAGAAAATAGGGGTCGCAAGATAGCCAGCGTATAAGGGTGTGTTCACGGAAATGCAAACGAGTAAAAAAAAAAAAACAAGTATATACGCCCCTGGCGAAACTTTCTTCGTCATTCAATTCTGTTTGGCATCCGCTTGGTGCTTTGCTGCTACTTGCTTGTATTTTCTACTTTCACGTACTTCAGACATGCGATGCACATGCATTTCACATTTCGGTGATTTGGCATAGGAAAAAGTGCATCGATGCATTTCTGATAATTTGATCTCCTCGTTATTATTGTCTTTCTTTTTACGATATTCAAAAAACAGAGGCACTGCTTTAGCAGACTGACTTAAGATTTTTCTATGGGTTGGATACAAAGCTTAATGCAGTCTTGACGTAACATTAACTTACGTAGAAAACATATATACGGTATTTCAAGTTAAATATATAGTCGCTCACGTACGTATCTTGTACGCATGTGTGTGTGCACGTATCTACGTTCTGATGCACACACATGCAAGGAAGTAGCAAAGATGTGCGACACAGTTGAGAAAGTTAGAAGCGGCAAACGGCGTCTCGGCAAAACCAAGGCAAACAGAGTGCATTTCTCGGTGCAACTATAAATACTTAAGCCGAGTTACGGTCTTCCCGTTGTTCCTACGGCCCGGTATGTTCTTCTTTGCTTGCTTGGGGAATTGCTGGCTGTGCTCCTTCGCACCAGTAAGCAACGGGCCCGGGCAAAGAGTCGAGTAAGAAGGCGTAGCCGAAGGTGGTGGCGTATAGTTGCAATCGTCGTTGCAGTCGTTGCGATGGAAGGACAGGCGTGAGTTTAAGAGAAGGAAGGAAGGCTGACAAAAAGAATGCATAGAAAGAACGGTTGAAATTCCAACGGCATGACGGATCTTGGAGCAAAGTGCAATAAAGGTGCCTTTCGGTTTCTATTATTGTGTGGGTGGAAATGTTTCAAGGGGCGGAAGAGACCCCAAAGAATTTTGATTGCATTTCTGCTTCTTCGCGAAAAGATACAAAAGTAGATGTAAGACGAGAGTAGTGATTTTAAGAGAATTGCGGAGACGTTTTGGAAGCTCTAATTAATTGCATTCACGTAACGGCGATAAAAGTGCATCAGGCATATTTCGTTTAATTTCAAAAGTAAGCGGAGGGATGCTGCGATTTTTATCTTGGACCTATGAGACTTTTCAGGAGGATGCAGTGTGAAGTGCATGGGTAAAATTTATACTCGCGCAACGATATTTTATCATTAGTCAAATATCTTGTGAGGGATGCACTATTGGGATTGCATAATTAGTGCACCGTCTTCTTACCATCTTATTTCCCTTTATATCCTTACTCGTACTTGCACTCTCGCTGCTGCACCACCTCAGGCATCTTGTCTGACTGTGCAAGTTTCGTAACTACTCGTCTGGCTCGGACCGGGCTACGAGGTACTTGGTTGCATCGGTGCATGGATGCAATGGCGCATCGATGCGTCCGCTTAAGGATTCCGACCGTGGGAAGCCAAAACCCATCCGCAAGCTAAACTCACGAAAGGATAATTACTTTTAGGTTCTGGCAGCATGGCCAAACTCGTTACTGCAATAACTGCAATCCCCGGTTACGCCATGGCAATATTAACAGAGTTTGTGCCAGTCGTTATGCATCGGGACGGGTGCATCGACAACCATAGTGCATCTACACTGCTGGTGTCGGGATGCAACGTTTTCGCGCGAGAGAGTAAATTTGCACAATCCCTACGAAATTACTAGGTGATGGCGCCCATTACTCGATATTGACCATCAGGATTGATTAAGTGCACATACGAGAATGGTGTTGAAAAAATATTGCATAATTCATCAAACAAATAGACTCGAGCCCCAGTTATTGAGCGCGACGAAAATCATATAAGCAGTTCGTGAATAAAATTCTTGTCCGTTTTGACAGATAAAAACAATGAAATTCCTAATAAGCCATTGATTGATATAAAAATTATTTTACAAATAATAATAAACCGAATTTAAATAATTTCTCAATCTGTAAATGTACAATCAAAACACAAGTGCATCCGCTACGACGCACAAATTGCAGTTACCTTAGTTATATAATGCAACGCGATCAATGGCGCTCTAAAAACTCAGAATATTTCATGCATACGGAAGTGCATCTGTACTGCAGCAGGTACACGTGCCCGCAAGTAGACGACCGGTACAGGTTGATACGTCACTGGTTGCGGGTTAACCCCCTTGCGGTTATATTTTATACTACTGCAATAGTATTTACCCAGAGTAAACTCGAGGCAACGCTCGAGGGAGTTAAAAAGACTGTGATGTTGTATCCATTGCAAGACACGTGCAACTTCGCAGAATGCAACTGCATCGAGTGCATCAGAAGCATGGATGGTAACAGGCGCCTGCACAGGGCATAAATTGAGCAGGGACATCGACTCCGATCGTGATGGTGGAAATGCATCGGAGAGCGCACGGTAAATCCCAGAAATGTCCGATGCACAAGCTGAAACGATTGCATCGTGACCACGATGCACCAACCGTGGGATAGTCGACCAACTAGCAGCACCGCCTGTCGAGTCCCAGAAATCCTGATGCTGATGTGTAGGATAGGTCATCGTCATATTTCACAAAACTTTTACTTCCCTATTTAAACATTTGGTTGTTCAGCATTGAATTCGCTCTGTCGCGCGTGACGATAATTTTTCGTATTTCCTTTGGTCCTGCGTTAATCGACTTTTCGTACACCGTTTATATTAGTTGGATGGATTTGACTTTTCGATTTTGCATTTTTTTTTCTTACCCCTTTTCATCGGTCTAAAAAATACATCCAATCGGTACTACATCGGGTGCAACTCTCGTTTTTATTTTGTTGGTAGCTACTGCACTGCTGCCAGATGCACTATTATTAACGGCAGTTGAATAAGCCAGACGGCGATAGTTAGATTTGACACCACCAACGAGAGATATTGCAGTTCTACTTTCGGGTGTGACCGTACGTTTTCGCGCGTGCCTATTAAAGAGGTCGCGGAAAAGAGATAGAAGCAAATAAAATGGCCTGGTTGCAGCTGCACACTCGCCATGTATGGGAGACAAAAAATCGGTATGAAAAACGTATCAATACGTAAATAGTATTGGAAGAAAAAGGATGCAGATGGTGGATAGAGAAAATGAAAATACACGTATCGATATGAAACAACATGAACATATTTATAGGTCAGAGGCAAACTCGAGTACGAAGCGAGCCAATTTAACGGGAGGCACGCCCGAGAGATTTTCCCAGTCTTACGTCTCTACCACGTGTGTACAACCGAGTAGTCACACGCGTGGAAAGACGAAGCTTGTAAAATGCGATGAGGCAAAAGCAACCGCAGACATGCTTTTTATTAATAGGATTCTGAAACTGAACTATTTCATTCACGTCTGAATGAAATACCTGACACGTGCATTACTTCTGTACGGATTTTATGCACTTAGTTGTTTCCTTTATTCAGACTGTCTATAGTGCAATACAGGCTATACTACCATGGTACGTATGTATATACACGTTTATTGGAATTCTCAATGGCAACTGTTGACGCGACTGACGCGTTACGCGCGACGCAATGTAAATTGTTCTTGGACAGAAAGTAGATCAAACGAAGAGAGTAAAACAAGGAGAGCGAGAGAGAAGAGGAGGGAGCGAAAAAAAAAGTAAGGAATTGCTGTAAATGAAAAAAGAGGGTTCCGTTCATCTCCTAAAACTTTTTCAACCCCCAAAGAAACTCGGCTCGTGCTGTATTGCTACGCTATGCTTCGAAAGCAATTCCGTTTAATCTAATTTCGTGATCGTGAAGACGGAGACGAGGAAGAAACGAAAGAGGTGGAAGGAAGATAAAGAGAAAGGAAGAGGGAGACCTTAAACAAAAAGCACCGAAAAAGGGTGAAAAGAGGTATGTATGTGGGTGCTGAAAACATCCCTTACCAATAGAAGATCGGGTCTTATACACACTTGAATATAAAATATGTTTACTTGCGATATACAGCGAAAGCTCAACAGTAAATATGTATAGGTTCGTATGAAATATACACATGTCTATCATTTTTATTAAAAAAAAAAAAAAAAAAAAAAAAAACATCCCCTAAGTAAAATACATTTGTTTATCCAAGTTCAGAAATATGTTTTACGTACAGTTGTAGGATTTCTAGGTGAAGTACCTTTGTACTCTATATACATGGTGAGTCATTTAAAGTGTTATAGACTTTAACAGTGCGACAAGGTTTATCTGTTATCTAATAATAATAATAATTACGATTTCACTTGATTTTTACGTAAAAATTTATTTTTAAAAATCTTATCACTCCATTTGAAAATGTGGCGGTCATCCTGATCCAGCTTCAGGGTCTCCGCCGAAAAAGAAAAAGAATATCTCATATTTTAGAACCCTTGATATTATACAACTTTTATTTGAAACTTTTCACAAAAGCACCGATAGTTTGGGCAATATTAACCTGTAACACTTTAAACACCTCACCCTGTGTAATCTCGTTTCCTCCTTCCTTCGTAAGACACGTATATATACAGGGTGTACGGTAACAACCGAATACTTGAAATATCTTAAACGTATGTATAAAATGTTAATTACGAATATTTCGAATAACATACATTTTAGAATTCCGTGTTGGATATGCGACACTCTTATTTTCTCGTTTGATCTCATAGCGAGGGTCTAAAAGAATTTGACACCCTGTAATTAAGATGTGATAACGAAGTATTATTCAGACATTTATACTCAAAGTATAAAGATACTTGGAAAAGAAGTACCTGTCTTTCAAGGGACGTGATCTTTGGTCCATGTTAGTCTTGTAATTTAAAAAACAATATATATCTCGAATGGACCAACTGAATTGTAATAAATACAGTGTGACCTGCGGCACTGACTACTTGAGAAGCTTTGAAACTGCCAGATTTTGCCAACTGTGGCAGTGCTGTCGCTACTGCGGGTCTTTTGCACGGGCACCATTTATTCGTATCTTCGACTACTCCGACTTTCGTGTATTCGGTATATAATGAAAACTGGCACATATCCTTCAACGGGAAAAATCTATTTCACGCAGTGCACTGTACGCGCTACGGCTAGGGAGACTAATATCCCTGACTACGTCCCTGGCGCTCAAACGCGATTGGATGTCAGATAGTCAAAATAGTCAGTGCTTGGAACTTCGTGCATTAAAGTCTGTCAGTCTCCAGTGTCCGACTGTATTAAATTAGCTTGTAAGTTTCTAAAAATTGAAGTAATAATAAATATGTAAAAAAGTAAATCTTTGATAATTTTTTATACAATGCTTTTACGCAATCTATTACCTGTATAGTGTGTTGTACTAAAAACGTACAACTTCCACTTGTCACATATTTTTTCCTACCAGCCCATAAATCAAAGAGTTATTTCAAATATCGAGTTATCTCGATACACCCTGTACATGACGGTTTCTGGTAATTCAAGAAGATATCGGAAAACCCGTGGCGAGGTAGGAAATACGAATAAGATGGAAATATCAAAGAAAAAGAGAAGAAACACGAAGCGATTTCGCGACTGAAATATCGCGAGGTCTGCGCGGCTAAATATTACGGTGGTAACATGAAATACAAGGAAAAAAACAATGAGAGTCTGAGATCCACTGTCGAAATAGGATCGAAAAATATTCGCATACCTTAAAAATACGCATTTAACTACACGAGGCGATCTGAAGTAAAATCTTGTAGAATTTATTCGCAGTAACCGTGCGCGGGTGTCTTTATCTCGTAAGATAAAAAATAAAAATACGACGTGACCCCACAATGTATTTGCACATAACGACTCTATATGAAATAAATGTTGTTTCTTGTCTACGCGAGCACTAAATTTTTTCAATAATTCTAAAGCAAGGCACTATCGTATATATACGATAATAAACTCAAAAAGGATCGAGGGTTGTTTCAGAGGCAAAGGGTTAATTGCGTAAGATTGACAAGGGAGTGTAAGACGTCTTGCGATTGGAGACATCACGTAAGGAACCTACATAAGAGAGTCTTGGGAGTTTCTGAAGTACTGTAAGTGATGGTAGGGTTTTCATCCCCTAGTGGAAGTAGTGGAGAATGTCTGCTAATCCTTTACAGGGAATTCAAGTGATAAATTCCGTAAATCCCTGTTCAAGCGAGCCCCCCTGTCCCCCGCACGCTCACGCTCAACCCCTCGCTCTGAGCCATCTCTACCCTTAGCATTACGGAACTACGACCCACCCCTATTACCTTTTAAACCGGCCGAAAACCACCCCTTTCTCTTAAAGGGAACCAGCGGCAACCAAGTCTAGTCTACCTATCTCTTTCTATATACCTTATACAAAGATAGATATTCTGGGGGTGCGGATAGGGTGAGAGGGATGGTCGCGCTTGGATCGTCTGAGAAAGAAGAGAGAAAAAAAAAGGGAAAGAAGGAGAAGTAGAAAACTGCGATTACAAAGACTTTTCCCTACTCCGAACTAAATTCCTCATTCCCAATCTTTCTTTCATTCCCTTTTCTCAGTGCCCAACCCTTGCCAGTCCTTAGCAAACCTTTGGCAACCCTCGCGGGGTCAACCTACCCCGCTTTACCTTGTCGGACGCCATTCGTATTAGCGTTTCCCGGTTCTGTCACTTCTTTCACGAGTGGCGCCACTTTCTTCTCGCTACTTTTTCCCTACCTCCTCCACTTCTACTTTCTTCTTTCCTTCCTCCCTTCCTTCTCTCTTGGATTAAAACTTTTACGCCTTGCTACTTTTTTTATTCGTCGACGATGCCGCCGTGGCTTTCACATGGTGGTGGCTTTCACGTAGATGCACGAATGTGCCCGACAGGGCGCGGCATATTCGTACGGACGCGTCTATACGTGACTTCGAGAAAAGATAAGGCCGTCAGGGACGAGGGTTGGTGGTGGTGAGAAAAAAAGAAGAGAGGATCAAGTATACGAATGGCTAAGAACGCGAGCAGGTAGGAGCCAAAGCAGCAAAGTAATCATCCGGGCTTCCGCTACGTTGGACAAATTTCAGTTTGGAAACGAATTTTCGCTTTTGATAAAATGCCTCATTTCATATTAAACATTCCCTCGCCTGTCCAATTCCGCTTCCGTTACGGTTCACATTCCACTCATCCAAGTTCGCGTTTTCGTTACCGTTCCGTTGCCACGTTCACAGCAAGCTACACCCGTGCATACACGTATGTACCGTGACCTCGATCCTCGAACACTCGAGCATTTAATGGAAAAGGTAATATACAGGGTGTTAAAGAAATAGTCTGAATAACAAAAATATCCCCCGCATAATAAATTAATGCTGACCAACGTAACCAGCGCGAATGATGATTTTTCATTAGTATAAATCCCATTTAACAGCAATTGTATTTTAGAAAGTATATATATATATATATATATATATCGCACAAGGCTACACAAAAATTTTTATTAAAACTTGCCATCTTTTCCCTAGACACTGGTCAACCCGTGACCAAGGACCCTCGACCAATCCCTGTAATTTACCTAGTAATGATACGTAATGCCGCCATTACTTGTGACTAAGTGGGCCAGGAGGTCGCACATAAAACATATTCCCTTATTACGGCCCTAGTCAGGACCGTATAGGGGTCGTAGTACCAGTAGTACTACCAGTGGCGCTAGTGGTAGTCCACCTCAATATCCTGAGGTCACCATAGTAGCCTATATAACGGGAGGCTCGCCATAAATCGACTCAGCCCCGAATATTTCCTGGGGATATTAGATCCTTAGAGTGGGAAGAGGAGGAGGAAGAAGGAGGACGGCGGTGCGATTACATCGACAAGGATCTTGAAATTGGCCAGTGAACTTTCATCGATATACCGACGCAGCGACATTGCTAGGTCGAATATTCATCGCTACGATATAATTCATATAGTTTTTGCGAACTAAAATAAAAAGCGATGCAAGCGCTGTAAATATTACTGTGTGGACCTGCGAATATAGTTAGGAAGAACAAGGGAGGTTTGGTCGGAGAAACATAAAAATTAATTAATCCATTAAGAAATAATCCAATCCCGAGCATCGTTATCTGGTCCATGGGGAAGAACCTTAGGCAAAGTAATCTTCGGGTATACTTGAAAAGACCCGTGTAGACACGTCCCTGATTCACCTCGCAGTTCATCTCTTGGATGCGCAAAGTGCCTTGTTAAATCCTCGTGAAACTTAAATTTAACTGCAGTACAGGGAGTTGCTAAGAGTCAACGGTTTATAGGCCTCTCAAAGTATCTCTAGCTGTCTGCATGAAAACTCTCTACAAATACGTATGTATCCATGCTATGCAGTATCTAGATTATAGGGGAGCATTTTCAAAGTTTCATCTTTCTACAGTGATAAAAGGAGAAGAGATTATTATGATTATCAATGAGGACATTCAAAGGAAAACGATTTCTAACGTTCAGATACTCTGATTGAAAATTGTCACTGTGTATAGGTCGATTCAAATGCAAGAAATCTTAATAAATGTTAAGCATCTAAGAACTCACGTAAAAGAAACAATTCGACTTGCTTGTCGCGCTCGAGCTCAGACTGGATATAAAGATGTCGGTAGAAAGGAAGTAAGAAGAACAATAAGATGTAATCTCGTAGAATTATCAGTTCTCGAATAGCAATTTAGCAATCGCTTACTTAAGGCTCAAAAGAATCGTTTGTCCAATTGGTAATCCTTTATCGTGCGATTTTCATTGGCCATTCGTACGACTACTACTACCGGGTCAAGCAGTAAAAATTATCATAATTGACATTGAACTTGAGATTATGACTTAATTTGTTGAAACGTAATAAGACGTAATCTAGAAGCACTGAAAAGTTATAGAAACTCATTTAATAAATTGCAGTTAAATTTCCAAATTATTTTCGATAATTACATTTCTTTTCGATCTACGTACGTATAATCGGTTCCCGTGTTCGATGTTTTTTTTTGACAGATCTAAAACAATGTGGATTCAAGGCACACGTGTCACTGCATAAACCGTATATTAGGAAGTATGCATATGTATGTTTTTTGCACTAAATATATATTATTTTTCTATTTTAATATATATTTACATTATTTCATGAAAAACCACGTGTTGTTTCCTAAGGATTGTGTTGCTTGCAAACTGTCAAAAAATACATGGAACTCGTGACCAGACTATACGTACGTAACATTGATGTACGGTAACGATATATTTTATATAGCAATTTTGAAAAATATGTCCAGCCCGATAGCAGACGAGAAGTAAAAAGTTGGTACAAAGGAAACGTATATATATCAATAAAAGTGGGAGTGAAAGAGGTGTAAAAAGGGGTGACTTGGAAAGTTTCGAAGTTTAAAAATCTCTCAGACAATTCCGGAGGAAGCTTTAACTCGAAGCTCAAGTAAATCTCCAGGCACGTACCCACCACCACTACTATTTTCTAGCGGCGTTGAGATCTACCTGCAGTGTCCATGTCGTTACGGCTGTTCGTAGTGGTGAGTAAGGGTGGTACCAAAGGGGTAGGTACGTTTCGAACTAAGAGCACAGCCGAGCGCTGAGCACTCGCAAAGGAGATGTGTCTCGTTCCAAGTTCTTCCATCTTAATAAATTCTCCGAGTGTAGTTAAACTAATTAGAGATACACTCCCAGAATTTTTGAATAATATCAACCCCCAAAGAAAATCGGATAAGAATATAAGGACGTGGTGGAGAGTCGACGCTTGGTGACCTCGGGAGAAGTGTCCTCAGGGGAGATTGAAATTAGCCCTAAAATATATTAAAGAAAAGAAGGACAAACTTCCCTGGTAAGAATATTTCTTGAACCCTACAACGTAGACGAGCCCAGAGTTAGGATTTGTCTGTTAAAATCGAAAGATTTCCACTACGACGTAGGATGGAAGCAGGGAAAAAGTTTCACAGCAGTTTAGCGGAGTAAAAGTCGTGGCACGAAAAAATCCCGGAGTTGCTGGAAGAATGGTGGAAGGTGGGTATGCAGGTGGGGAGGTGGGTGAGAGGGGGGTTGGGTTCCTGCAGGAACTCAGGGATAGGAAAGTTTCGACAGGACTGAAGACAAAGTAGAAGAAACAAAGGAATGTTGCTGCCTCTGTTGCTTCCTTGCTGCCGTTGCTGGTGCTGCCTCCTTTTCCGTGGTCCTGCACAGAATTGGAAGCAACTATCCAATTTCCGAGGAAACGAGGAACGGGGGTAGTGTGTGGCTGGAGGACCAGAAGGCGGCTGGGAGATGGTGGAAGGTACGGGAAGGTCGGAGGAGAACCTCTGTGCTTGGATGCTGGGAGGATACGAAGAGAAGATATAGAGAAGCTAGAGTAAGTAGTGTAGCCAGTGGCAATGGTGTAGGTAGTGGAGGTAGGAAATCGGATGAGACGTAGGATGAGGAGGATTCAGCTTAGCGGTCCAGCCACCCGGAAACTCTACGTTCCTGGGAAACCTTTGAAAGATTTTATAAACGCTGACGTCACTTTTTTTCACCCCTCGCCCTACCGCACTAACTTTCCCATCATCGGCATCACTATTATCGCCCCCTTATCGTTGAGAAACGAACTGCATGATCAAGACACACAAAAAATTGAACCAACCCGAATCCCTCTCTTTCGCTCCCACTGAAAAAAAAAAAATAATAAAATCATCCCTCGTTCTCCTCAAGTTTCACAAGACCCCTAAGGGAAGAATGTTACCTTGTCATTTTCATATTACAGGAACGTCCATAATTCTCGCTCGTGTGGCACGAATTATTATTCGTTATCGTTATACCGAGCTGTTCAAAAGGGGGATGAAAAAAAAAAAAAAAAAGAAGAAATAAATGAGGAATAAAGAATCCCGTAGAATTCTACAAGGCAGACACAATCGTGGCTAGAATTTACGGTAGAGAGATACTGCTAATTCCTCGACTACCAACAAACAGAGCGATAAGGCAGGCAGGCAGGCAGGCAGGCAGGCAGAGCCACCCTTAAGAAGGTACAGGGAGTTTCAAGATTTCTCTGTGGCTCCCGCGCGGCGTTCGTGCCTTTCAAACTATCTCGGAGACTTTCTTAGATTAGAGAGGAAGGAAGCCAACCAGTAGAGAGAAGCCCGCGAGAGCGGAAGATGCTTGGCTGAGCTGAGGAGGGATAAAAGTAGGAGAGAAAGACAGGCGCCGGTTCCTGGAGGAATGGCGGGATATAAAGGGAAGAGTACCTACTGGAATAGTATAGTGATGGTGGTGGTGGAGTTGGTAGTAAAGGTGGTACTGCCCTAGTAAGAGTACTGGTAGTAGGAGTAGATGGCGAGACTGGGATATTTATACCGTGTGAACGTGGCTGTTTGCTCCGCTAACTAACTACGTGCTCCGGCACTTTTAACTGCTTGCTGCAATGGAACTGCCTGTAATCGTACGGATCCTTTTCTTATGTCTACGTACCTATAATACACGTAGCAGCGTAAATACGTATCTGCGTCGCTTACGTATATCCGTATGTACACTGCTGCAAGAATTACGCGCGCACCATTTTATTGCAAAAGCCGATAAAACAATCTCTCACTATCAGTCCGTTGAGAGGATCAGTACTACTCGGTAAAACCGCCCTAAGATATTGAATAGACTATTTACTTTTATCATTCGTTATTTTATTTTTCTCAGATATTAAGTGAAGTTGAGGATGTTTCGAGATATTTTGAATCAACAATTTCCTTTGCGACACAGAATAAGAATGTCAGTCTAAAGAGGCCTTCTCCTTATGCACTATAACGTAAAAGAGTCCCCCGATTAGCACGATTTCTGAATTGGTTAATAATAATTTTTTTTAATTCTAAGTCAAAAGAAAAGCTTGAAATAATCTTTTAATCGCTTTCGACAATTTAATCAAGTTACCACCCTTTAGGTATAGCATCAAAGCTTGCGAAAGTGCATTAGAAATAATTAATGCATCCGCCGCACTCGCTACCCCCGCTTTAGGGATATCCCAACACGAGTAAGATACGACCATCAGACTGTAACAAGACTGACTCAGCTAATCCCAGGCTTGGCATCCTTACCGACTGGTCTAACCTAAGGACCAAGGACGTAACATTAGCTTCCCTAATTATTTACACCATTGACTTCCCTAGATCCGCTCTAAGTTTCAAAATGGCTCCCGATATAAAGTCCCCTAGTATCCCATACCAGTGCCCTCCTAATTAATTTCCATTATTTAACCCTTTTCGGAGCCACGACGAATACCACCCACGATTCTACACCACATAGACCATCCTAATTCGATGAAATACATGACATGAATTTAAAAAAAAAAACACGCCATTTCATTTCGATCGCACAGACAGACATTTCGCCCGATAGTCTGATTGAGACTAACAATTTCTATTAAAGTAATAGTCCTCGCTGATTGGACAGTTAAGTACAGTCTCTGCAAATAGCGTAGTATATTTAAGGATTGTCTTTGAGCTTGTATATATATATATATATGTATACACACACACACGCGTCCGTCTCTGTTCTACGTGTGCATATATACATATAGGTGGACAGAAACGGGCTGATGGGGATACTAGATGCAGGAGACATTAGTTCCAAGCGATTTGGCAACCGTGCGATTTAACACGAGGGCTATTATAACTCGATATAGATATAATGACAATGAAATTCGGTCTGTACGGCCAACCTCTACTACGTCGTATTATTATATGCTTTTATGTAATTTATATAAATATATATACATATACACACATATCATTACGTGCAGGTATGTATATATAGCAGAAGACTAGCAGAAGCAAAAAGCGATTCAGACGGCATTATAATTTAGACTTCCAAGAACGTTTGCCAGACTATATAATAGGTTATATATTTGTATAATGTATATAGTACATATATGTACATACTTGGTATCCACATCGAACCTTGGAATATCGGATTGGCATTATACTACCAAAGTCATTTTAGATAACGGGCTAAAGTTTCTCGAGAAACGCCATTGGCTTGGAATTACCTAACGGGAAGCGATGAAGGAGCCATTTTCATTGCTGAGAAAATTCGAGAGAAACAAGACGGCTTATAAGATTATTTATCATTATTGTATTATATATACTTGTTCAGTATATTTATATATACGTATTATTTTTTTTTTAGATATTTTTGCACGTTACAGCGCACGAGGTATATTGCGAAATAAAAGTGAAATAAGTTCATTTGTAAAAAAAAAAAATGAAAATTTCATGAGTAAGTCGATGCGCTGCTTTTCCTTTCCCCTCGACCTTTCTTTTCTTCCCGTCTCACCCATCTTTTTATTTGTTTGCCGGTGCCGCTTTTTTCTTCCCTCATCCTCGGTTCTCGCTCGTTCAGGTTAGCCAGTTATTTCCGTTTCATTTCGCCGCGCTACGTCGACGTGCCGTATTCAAATTAAGCATTAAAATAGGAAATGTTTTCTATCCGACAATCTCACTCGTTTCATTTTGCTCCTTATATTCCTTGCTTTTTTGCCTTTTGTCTTTCGCGCTGCTGAAGTTTCTCTTTTTACTCATCCTCGCTTATTTTTCTCATCCGTTCCGCTTCCTGCTACACCGGATATGTAGATGAGTATTTTCCTGTCTTCCAGAAATCCGATATCGTTCGTTCCCATTTGCGACTCGCCGAATATTTACGTGAAAATTGTACGGCTGCATATTGATGACATTAATGCACGTGTGGATACGGACGCGAGGGACGTTGCTATGCTTGACTTGAAAATATTGAACGACGAAAAATGTATAAAACTTTGTTTTACATTCCTCGTATGCCAATGATGATCTAACGGATGACTCCGTAAATGGGTGAATGAAATTAACAAACTATCACAAGTAATTAGATCCGCGTCCAGTAAATTAAACGCCTCGACGACGAGCCACGAGTGAGAACGTTTAAACGCTCTTTTACCTTGGTGCCAACCTGCGAGCGTGAAAGAGAGGCGAACTAATTAAAGGGCAACTATTCCAAAGTTTCACGTGCACGGATGTCGAACGGAACTGACGCTCCCGGCATCCTACATCCTGTTGACCCTTGGACTCCCCGTTTGGGACTTTGCACAAACAACCCTGCATACTTGTACGTAAAATACAATGTGATAAAATCTCTGAACTATTTAAAATACTTTATTATCAATTATCGTTGCTAAGCATTCGCGCATATTATTGAAATAAATAAGAATTATTTTCATTGTAACGTCTGCTACAAGTTAGAGTGACTTATTTGTATTTAAATACCATATTAAGATGGCCCTTGAAAAGCATATTAATGTTACGATATAATGTATAAGCAGTGGTTACAAACTGTTAACGAATAATTGACTAACAACAAGTCCTGTGCGTCCACGACTGCAATTGACTCTAGGGGACTCTTGTACCTTTA
This sequence comes from Syrista parreyssii, assembly GCA_030142615.1. Classification (NCBI taxonomy): domain Eukaryota; kingdom Metazoa; phylum Arthropoda; class Insecta; order Hymenoptera; family Cephidae; genus Syrista; species Syrista parreyssii. The sequence goes on from JARQTG010000380.1 coordinate 647,186, forward strand.
AACCTATAGAGAGTTGACCCATCCAAAATACATGGTACTCCTGGATAAACTATAGAGCCGAAATTCAAGCTTTGACCTCATGAAGGTCTCTGAATACGAGGAACAGAACGAGCGGATATCCGGTGACGTAATTTCCTGCCTTTCTCAAGCTACACTACGAGATTGAAACACTCCTTTGTAGGTTAGGTCTGCGCGGATGTTCCAAGCGAAACTAGCGCCATGTCGTTTTCATCAGCGTTTCGTGACAGGATCTGAATATAGCCTTTTCAATTCACACTTCCTAATTTAAATTCATCGTGGCTAAGTTCTATAATAATTCGAAATGTTTCCTTGTATCAAAGACGATCGTACAAGCTGCACACGTTCGAGAAACAGACACGTGTAAAGAATCGATATCTTCGACATTTCATTCTTTCTACGGTGGGACTTTGATAACTCGAACTTCTATAAGTCAAAAACCTCTATAAGACTATGAATCTTCGAATTTTCTAATACTTTACCTCGGTAACTTGAAAACAGCCACGATAACTCAAAACATAATTCGTTTCCCTTGAGCTTCGAGTTATCGAATTTCGACTGTATATAAGAAACAGAAATACAAGTAAATTCGACATATCTATAAAAGCACTTATCATGAAGTATACAGGGTGGTCCATTATAAACCGAACCCCTTAACATCTCTTTTGATTGTAAAGATCCGAAAAAATATTCAAGACATAATTTGAATGGTTTCGATGAGCACATATGTGCCCATAATTATGAAAGTGGTCAAAGTCATATATTTCTTGTTTACAAATTACATTGAATAAATTTAGTTTAAAATCATGTCGTGTGAAATAAGTGATAAATTCAATTTTTTTTTTTAATTTTGACTTAGACCACTTTCATAATTATGGGCACATAACGAAAAGAAAATTTTTTTCATGAAAAGTTACGATCACATTTTTTCCTGTCTAAATCCACTGCATCCTTCAAACACTGTTATACTATTACCATCAATGAAAATCATATCGATTTTGTCTTCCTTCAAGCAACGTACCTTACTTTTCACACGCGACTTCCTTCGTGGCTCTAAAAGCTAATGACTCGAATAAAATAGCTTGCAATATGTTAAAAGCGAAATTTGGTAAATTCACAAATACCAATATGTCGTACATCATCGAATCAATTCTAATTAACTCGCTTCTTATTAAACAGAAAATACATAATAATTTCTTAAAAAAAAAAAAAAAAAAAACGTGAAAAACATTATTTTTACACCAGATTCGCTCTTCGCTACCATTCAAATTATGTTTCAAGTATTTTTTTCAGCTGTATACAAAGGAGATATTCAGATGTTTCTAATTGACCACCCTGTATATGCATATAACTTTTCATACGTACTTGTACTGAAACGTACCAAAATACGAGAACAGTACCGTCAGTACACTTGTCATATATTATTCAGTGCAAACGCACCGACTGAAAATTGTTTCTGTCACAGAAGTCACATGGGCAGGCTATATCTTCAGCTGGTACTATATATATATATATATGTGTGCACCTCCTTTGATCTCTATACGACATGCCTTTTACTCTCTGATTATCACTGTCAAATTCTCACGCACGAAGCATCGAAACCCATTCACTTAATTTCGTTTCATTACAATTACACTTATTCCTTGCACTATGCAACTATATGTGAATATTAGCGAACACGCGTCACCATATTTACCTCGTGAGATTCTCTCCGCGAGAACTGACGAAAAAGCCAGTAGCCGCCTACGACACGTTCCCATTATCATGTTAAACTTTGTGTTATAGAGTTTTGAGTTCGTAAATCCTCCAGCTGGAAAACTAGCTGTCCCTCTACATTTCAGTTGACTACATTGCGACTGTCTTGGTCGAGATAATATTGACATCTAATACCTGCACGAGGTGAAGGTAACTTGTACTTTTAACTCCCAGCTATGTACATGTCTGAAGGCAGTCAGAGAAGCTCACGTGGGTAAGAAAGCAGCCACAAATCCATATAACATCTAATACATGTGATTGGGAAGACCTTGACAATGGGATCTTATAGACACACAAAAGCGTAGTATTAACAATGGAAGACAAGACGTCTGGAATAATGAAATTTGCAATATAAAACAGAGAGATACCTATGATCCTCGGAGCTGTTGTCATTGACGACGCCTGTTACTTTCCACAGGAAGATTCCGTGATATTGAGATGCGAGAATCTCTTGAGGCTGGTAAAAATAGATCAATAATGGCAAATAAAGGACAGGAGGACGTTGAAGGAAAAAGGAACGAAAACAAGTCGTAACTACAGTTAGAGGATCGGTAGGTAGTGTAATCCCGTGAATGCAGATGGCGCTGCGAGTCGCGTAATTATTTCCTGTAAGAAGGGATGGGGTCGACCATTATCGGGTCGACGTTGGGATCTTGAAATCGTCGTCGACGCTCCCCGACGGCGACGACAAGAACGTCTCTAGGTTCTGGTACGTTTCCAAAGAGCCGGGTGAGTTCCTGACGTTAAATTCAAGAAGCGTCAGCGTATTCAAGATATACCCCTCCCGCTCTGTCTCCCTTTCTCTCTTTATTTCTAAACGCGTCTACTGCACAATAGCACTGCGTCACATCGAGGACGTCTCTCACTCGCAACACACTCACTACTCACCTTGGGTTTCCACGAAGAGCTGCATGGTGCAGAGCATTGAAGCCATTGTTGTTCGTGCGAGTGATGTCTGCTGCATGGTCCAACAGCAGGGCCAACATGTCGTCACGTTTCTTGGAGATCGCATCGTGCAGCGGAGTGTCGCCCTCTGAGTCCTAGAGAGAGAAAGAAATTATATATAAAAGTAATAATAATCTACACGACATTATTCGTATACGATACGTTTGCAACGTACAGAATACGTATATTTTCATACTATCGAAAAAATAAATTAAATTAATGACACGTCTCGAGGTCAATGCAGAGAATAGTTTTACCTAATTTTGTGAATTGCATTCAATACTAAAAAGAAATTCGTATCTACTTTAATACCATTTCTTTTATTTATCCACTTAATACTTCAAGCATTTAATATCTGAAATTATTTTGTAGTGATGATAAATAAACTTAAGTATTCACGTCTCTCTATAGATATAGTAGCGATGATAACTGGTCCTATCCTGGTATAGAGATGAGTCGTTACTATTGAAAAAGCATTGTCGACCTCTGTTCTATGTTGATACGCACTTAACGTATCGGCCCTAGGTGATACCAGATGCTTTGGTCTGAAAAGGGTTAAGGGTGGATCTTCAATTTGAACTTTATTTCGTTCCCCTCACTCCTCCCACTATTCTCCCGCAAAGTCATCCCTTCATTGGTAGCCTTTGAATGAGCTCTAAAAAAATAACCTCAAACTCCACGTATGAAACGACCTCGTTTCATCTTCAATCTTTATGAACTGTATGAAGATTTATGTACAGTCATATATTACATATGTACTACGTAATACGTACACGTAACAAGCACATCGCAGAGCGACATTATTCGAGGAGTCTGTACTGCCGTGTTCAGGGAACGAGTTCTCATGCGTACGATCACATGTGTGTAAAGGAGATACGTATGGTACTGGGGGGCGAGTAAAAAGTGTAACGCTTTTGAGCGTTTATAAATTTTCAAATTATTTTCGATCACATATATTCCGTTTCGAGTGTTCACCGTGAGCTATTAGATTATAGACTGCAATGCTATGTCGAAAATGAATTTATTATTAACCCATAAATTTGAACGAAGGGAGCAACGATTGTTGTTAAAAAATAATTAATACCACTCGTACAGTTCGTCGCATAGTTTCACGAAATTATAGCATTTATTTTTGTTCTCGTCGAATTTACATTTTATATCGTACATAGGTACACGTGTGCCGTTGCGTAATTAGTCAAGGACCATTAATTATTATCCCTACGTATAGTCATACGTGCATGCACATACGTAGAGACGAGGAACACTGCTGGCGAAAAAGCGACAATAACGAAAACAAATTTACACGCAGATCGATCGCTGTGGGTACAGACTCTTTCGAAAACAACGTGTCGTGTATAACAAAAAGGAGTTTGATATATTGGAGGGTGAAGGATTACTTGGTTGAAGTAAACAGTAGGGCGGACATTGCTGTCCGTGGACATAGAAACGATATGGATTTTGATTGAATTTCAGAATGAGATACTAGAATAAAAACTGATACTAAAGGGGAAAAGTAGCGAAGGAAAAAAAGATGGAAGTGTGAACAGAGTCGATAGTGATGTAGAATGAAATAGATGCGACGGTAAAATCAATTAATTAATCAGTGACAATGCACTTGACTTAACAAACAAACGGGATATTGTGCCAGTAGAACATTTGACAAAGGATCAGACGCATAGTGGATACACGGGTACAGATTGTATTTACAGGAACGATACAGCACTGGTACTGTACTAGGTTATTGCCATTACACTTCCTATTGACAATGAAAACTGTAGAAAAATTCAATGCGGAAACAGTGAAATGGATAAGACAGTAAAAAATGAGAAGAGACTAGGAAGATATATGTATACAGTGGTATATATTGACATATCGTTTGTACAGTCGATTCCGGATAACTCGAGTCACGCAACCGATCGGAATTGTGATTACAACGTGCACCAAGGACGATTAGAAAAGTTACGCTATACGGATGTTAGGTAATTGGTGTTGGGAGAAATTTAATATTGAGGTAAGCAGCTCTTCGATATTACATGATAAATGTTAATTAGAAAAAGGAACGAAGAGAAGAATTAATACGGAGAAATTGTAGGATCGCGAGGAACGGGTGTTAGTTTCAGGGAGGAATTTGGACAAGGGTGAAAAAGCTCGATTCACTACCGTCGCTCGCCGTGGAAAACTAACTGCGTAAGTAATGGGACATCAGACGCAGATACTTTATGGGATCTAGTTGGAAAAATCCATTGTATAACTTCAATAACCATGAGACATAAATCCGCCCTTGTGAACACACAGAGGCGCCACTTTCGGTGCACCGACACATTGAGAATGCATAGAAAAATGCACGGGCACACGTGCATACCTGCTGCATGTGAGTAAAAGTGCAGTAAGGTGCATATGCAAAAAATGCATATATATACAAATATTGAGGAATTGTGTAAATACGGGGGGGGGGGTGTTTCCATGAGAAGTAAAGAGGTACGTAAAAATCCATTGCGTCGGTCGTATGTGTATTCGTATACAGGCGCATACAAAACCAGTAGAAAAGGCGGAGCCAATAGGCAGGGACTATACCAGAAGAGGAATTCGTACCATTCCCGGTTCTACTATCTCGTACTATAAATGCTGGCCATGTGTCACCCTAAGGGCATGGGGACTGTGGTGGGGACTGTGGTGGGGACTGCGGAGGACAGTGGGGGAGCGGGAGGTTGTGAAATCGAGCTGGAATGTACTTTGCGATCCGACACGTCTTATTTATTTATGCCACGGGCAACAGGATACTGCAGATATTTTCATTTACTTTTTATCCTGCATTTTTTTATTCATCCTCCTCCCCGTAACCTGTGGGAGAATTGGGGCAGCTGTAGTAGTCAGATTTGCGTTCGTCTACCGAAGGGATGAGGTTTGGGTTGATGAACTAGTAGCAGGTCGCGTCATTGTCAATGAGAAAGGAAAACAACAACAAGCATTGCTGGATAGCGTAACTGAAGTGTGGATGACAATCAGTGTTGATACTGTTGGCCATGGTGGCCCGGGGGGTTGGGTTTTAGGGGTTGTAAATACAAGGGATGACTGCATAGAAGAGATAGGTACACCAGCCAGTAGGTAAGCCCTGGATACGATCGGCCAAGCGTCGCGAGCTGATTGCACCGCAAATATTGACCCGGCTAATTCTCACCCGTAATAACACACCCCTCGTTAACAACCCCCTTATCGAAGGTGACGACTAGGTAACTATCTGCTAATTGGAACTTTAAGATTTGAACCAAGACTTTCCAGACGGACTTATTACACTTGGACTTATGGTTTATGTATTTCTTATTACGACCAGTGGATGCTATTAGTGAATTAATGAATGGATGAAGAAAGAATAAAAGTGAAAAATAAAATAATGAAAGTTAACGAGTCTAAAAGTAATATATAACATTTAGTATAATGCATTGTCAATATATGCACAATGGAATTAATTCGGAGTGATGTGTAATTTTCGAAGAAAAATTACCACGGTGGTTCGATGTCTAACGGGAAATACACAAATGGTTGACTTCGAGTTGCCGCCAGAGGATTTCTCTGAGAAACATGGGAAAATGACGATTCTCGAGGATAAAATGGAATCGTACAAAGCAACGCCTGAGAAAATAGTGGAATCCAGACCAGACAACCCCCGTACTTGATTGCAACCTTCCGCCTTCCTGGTTTCTACTTTTGAAGAAGCAAGCGGAAGCCTTTGCACTGTTACACGGGTGTTCCACATTCCGGTTCTGGTTTTGATGCTGGCTCAGGTGGCTGATGCTGGTAGCGCTACTATCTCAGCGACACCACACAAAGGAAAGACACAGCTTCCAGTATGCGGGTCGTGTACCAAATCTACGCTTCTGTAGGGAATGCTTGGTTACCCAACACACCCAGCAAGTGGTGTAAGAACTGAAGTTAGCCAACTCGTTACCAACTTCATAGCGAATGTAGAAGTGATAATTCGGCCTGATCAAAGCAAATTTAAAAAAAGGACTAAAATCTATGATTATTGTGTGGAATAAAAAGAGAATATTTTAACAGGGTATTCGTCATGTGTATTTATAGGCGCCTATAGGGAGATACGTATTCAGTACCTATTGGGTCCCGCACTAAATCGTGAATCAATAATGAAAAAATGTACGTTCGGTCGCTTTGTCCAAAAATGGCAAGCTAACGAAATCAGCATTGAAAATAGCAGCCTAAAAACGACTTTCCGACTAACGTGTATTCGTGAAGGGTTGGCAAATTTATTCGCGAGCTGCCAATAAAATCGATACCTCCACCCTGAAACTCCCCGAACCCATAACCCTCTGCCACGTCGACGATCACCACACACGCCTAGATCGACATTAATCGCACGATCAAAAGTCCATTCTTTTTTGCTTGCTTGCACCATTCTTGATTTTGTGTTTTTTTTTTTTTTTTTTCTTTAATTTTTTTATTCCACAGCGCGACTAAAGAATGATGGTAAAATGAAGGGTTGAAACGAGAATAGAAAAAGCAGCAGGGAGATTCGCGTTAATGGCGAAACAATACTGGATGCTTTTTTCGCTTTTCCCGATAGCATGGAAAATTCCACTCGCTGCAGATATCCGAGAGCTCGCATCCTTTTTGGAATCCGTTATTTTTCTTTATACTGAATTATGTAAACGGGAATTTTATCGGTACCGAGGGGTTTCGATTTAAATACCGTGTTTTTTTATTACTCGTTACATTTTTAAACTCATCCGTCGTAAAAACGAGAACGTGATTATTTTCGAAAAGTGTGTATATAAACTATTTTTATATGAATATATATATATATATACACGCGCGCGCGCGCGCGTTCATATAAAAATAGTATGAAAAAAAAAAAGCCAAAAAAAGTATATATGTGCAGCTAAAAGATATTTTGTGTGCCTTGGAAAGGAAATATCCATAAAAAGTAATAAAACGAAAATTCGAAAACAGAAAACCTAAGGTAACACCCTTTTAGGCATATTCGCCGAAAAATTATTCTATGGTAACACTCGAATAGGCACGAAAAAGCTTGAAGAACACAAAAAGACTAAATTTCGAGCACAATAATCCCGTCCAGACAAAACTTGTCCAGGCGTAAACGAATTCGAACAATACGATCAAAAGGATGAATAAAATCAAGAGAGAAAAAAGAAGATTTGTACAGAACGACAAAAGGAAAAAAAAATGTAACATCTAAGTTGAACAATGCTTAACAATATTTCAAAAAGATCTGTTATAACCAATTACCCTACATTGTACAAAACCCAAGTACCACCTACTGTACAGCGCTATATAATCTTTTTTATTTACATTTCCTAGGTGCTTCCTCAAGACGACTCCCATACACATACCTATGCACTAAATATCATATAACAAAAGTAAATGATGGTACGCAAATGCATGGGGTCCACCATAACAATTTTATATGGGAAAAAAATATATTTGGGCCGACCACTCACATGTAGATATGCAATGCCTATAGATATATACGTATATAACATAGGTATAGACATATAGTCGGCTCTATACGCGTGTATGGGAACTTTATGGATTTCGACGGGTATTCGAATGGTGTTGGCAAAAACACCGACATAAACCACCATTACCACCATAATCACTATTACGTAAAACGCCCATAGGTTTACATGTCGCGGTTGGTACACGCGAAGAATCGTCAATGTGTACGTATGAACGTACTACTATGTATCACTATATATGGTAAATGCGTGACACGTGGTAAACGTGTCACTATGTTTCACATGTACCGGTACTTAACGTTTAGGCCTGGCATTGATGATTAGTCCGACTAATTTACGTGGAACGAGCCGTAAGGCCGCTAATTAATACGAATTACGGGATTTGCCTAGAAGCCATGACACGTCACGTGATTTGTCCTGTTCGCATTTATTTTTATTTTTTTTTTTTCTTTTTCCCCTCTACTTCTAAGCCGTTGCTATAAATATCGCGTGGGAAAATTCATGATGAATTTCGGGCGGGACAATTAAATTGTTCGTGATAATTTGAATGTCACGTCACATCAAAGGGTTTCGAGTGTAACGTAGTTAATGGAGGCACCTAGTTAAGGGTGAAGAGGAATCATTGAAGTTTAATCAACAATGAATTTATCGTGAAATTTATTGGGAACTGATTTATACCCTTTGAGAAGCGTATATATACTTTTTTTTTTGTATTCTGTCGTTTGGAATTTTTTTCGAAATGTAGGTTAGCCAAATATATATCTACGTCTGATACACGTCAAGAGGGATCAGTTCCAAGTTTTATTTGCACAGTTAATGGCACTCACATTTTTCCCAAGGGACTCTTCCCCTTCTGACTCCCTGTATCCTTCAATCCCGTAAGCATGAAGCTCGATGTTTTTCGAGGGTCGTGGACGATTAACATATGTATTTTTTTCTAGGATTCGCTTAAGCTTCGATAGCATCGCCATGAAGATTTCGAAGATTCAATTTACAACATCAAAAAATGCTTTGCGCTTGCCTCTCGCAGCTTTCAGAAAAATCATCATATCCGCCGATTCCATAGTGGAGAGAAAAATTTTATCGTCAAAAAAAATTATTCGTCTGGCACACATTCGAAATATGCATTCCTATGGAATTAGCCAGTCCCAATCTCGAGCAAGAGGATGGGTCCAGGTGCATTTGCATCTGCGCTTCATCCGCTGGAGCATTTCCTAAGCGCGCCATTGGAATTTGCATGTGCATTTCATAGTTAACCATCCCTGGAGACCGTTTAGACTATATAAGATAAAATTCAATTTACCCTCGCGGTGGCTTAAGAGGGCTGGCACTCGCGTTAGCCAACCAATATGGCCGACGGCCTGTAACAATAACTTCCGGAAAAGCTGAGCTTCCACTGCCTTTATTCCACCGCCGCCACTTATTGCTTATTGCTTTTGGTATTAACCTTATCGTAACACTCGACGCTATGTTGGCAATTGCAGTTTTACGAAAACGCAGCTTATATTTTTATACGTGTGCTGCTGAGATATTACGGGTGGAAAGGAAGGGCAGCAAAGAGGTTTTTAGGAATTTCACGAAATTCTCTAAGAAGATGGTGGCTATTATGGACCCCTGGTACAAGGATAGGGGAGGTATTGATCGGACGCAAAAAAAATGGCGAAGGAGTTTGGATTGATTTGTTACGTGGCGTAAAGCAACTGTCACTGTCAATTAGTTTGTCCAGCTGTCATTGAGCAATCGGAGGATCGTCATCCATCAAAGGGTCTGTCATCGGCCCCTAGAGGAGGAACGAAAGTGTTACTGCGCACAGACTGAAAAACACGTAGGGACCCTAGACGTACATTGCTAGGACCGCATGTGGAGTCACGAGGAAAAAGTTGTACTGGATCATAACTTAGAGAGATTTGACGAGGCAAAGAAAAGCGAATGTAAGAGTGCGGAAAATCAAAGTGAAGGGAGGAGAAAAAATGTCTAACGAGAGAAACGAAATACGAAAGGATTTTGAGTAAGAAGAAAAAAAAAAAAAAAAAGACAAAGCGCACAGATACTTTATCTCCCTTTCACGGCAGAGATTGTATCATCAAGGAGGGAGAGTAAAAATGCTGCGCAAAAGATCAGACAAGGACTTGGCAAGCTTTCCGTCGTTCTTCAAGAAACAAAAAAGGAGGAAACTCTCTAAGATAAAAAGAAGATCGTTTCGCGCGGGAGGCTGGATTTTGTTGCAGACCAAAGCGGAAACTGACTCTCACTGGATTTCCGGTCGTCCGCGAGCAAGTATCCTCCGAGAATCTAAGCCACAACACATCCTTTCACTTCGAGGAGGCATTCACCCAAGGTACCCAGCTAGGTAGGTACCAAAGCGCCAACTGCCAAGCTACTTGCAAGAGGAAGATCTCAGTAGTAGTAGAACGTCAACGACAGCCGGCTGAACGAAGATGCTTGAGGCAGTTTACGGTTCCTGGTGTGGCTATAACATTGCGCAGACAATTCATAAAGCGACCGCCTCGGTACAGTAAGGCTGACGCAGAAGTGGAAGCTGTGGGTCGAAGGATCTGGGCAAAAGGGAAAACTTGAGAGAGAGAAAAAAAATATGAATAGACAAAACAGTGAGTGAGTAGTAATAGACTAGATAGGGAAGGTACGTAATCTACTTGACCGACTGAAATGGTGGAACATTGGCGCGTAGTGCTGTGGGAATAAGGGTTTGAGACGGTAAAAATAAATGAAAGGATTGGCACCTATCGATATGGGGATGGAGTCTAAGGTGACGAAGGTAGCGAAGGTAGCGAAGGTAGCGAAGGTAGCGAAGGTAGCGAAGGTAGAGATGGTAAGTGTGAATCTTATAGCCAGAGCCAAAGTGTTCTCTAAATTATTCCCTCAAGCTTCGTGGAGCACAGGGACCTTAAGGAAGTAAGATGAGAGGTGAAAAATTCAGCCGGAATGAAGGTAGATGGGGTTGGTGAATGGTGCTAGTCGTGAACCCCAAGCTTCAGGAAAATGGTCAAGGGTTGGGATCCTGTCAGTATCAGAGATATATCACTGGATGGTTTACCGAAAATGAAGGGTATTTTTAATCGACATCAGCTGCTGTTAATCTAAGGGTAACTTCTGTGTTGGATGGATTCGCTCATCAGATAGGTTAGGAGCACACGAGCAAAGGTCAAAGGTCGGCCGAATTAGTTACGACGATCTAGTAGTTACCATCGATGATAATTTATGACAATTAGATCTAGTGGAACAAACGCGAACTATAGAAACGTATGGGTTCACGCGTAGTATTCTCTGAGCCATCAACCCTTCAATTTCAGGGGGTGTCTCCCATCCCTCTTGCCGAACGAGAATTTATGTGTTTGCGAAGGGGCAAGCAGCTGAGAACAAGAGCGCCGCGACGTCCAATTCGAGAATTACTGTAGTTTGAAAACTAGACGGCCGTCGGGGCACTTCCGGCTTCTGGACAAAGGGATGGACTTCCGTCAGACGTGAAGAAGAAATCATCCCTCTTGTGTGCGCATATCTAATTCTCCTTCCAAGGTTATATGTAAGGACGGTTCGCTTATAGATTCTAAAAGCCACCCTTGAATCGCCATCGCCTCTCCACACTTTGCACCCTCTCGCAATTCTCGCCACTTAACCTAGACTGTCATTAGCCTCACCCCGTTTGACCGCAATTATCCAAATGACCAAACAGTTCGTCTCGCCGGGTAAAGCTTTGTCCTATTTCCTAGATCGAGCCAGTCTACGAATTCTACCCTTAAGAAATGTAGTCACATCGTTTCAATCCCTCGTCATGTCCGTCGTCAATATCTTCCCGGAAGCTCAAGGTGCAGAGTTCATTTTGATTTGCCGGCATGAACGTACCTATCCCGCCCACCTACCTATCACCATGTATATGTAAGTATAAAACGATCGAAATTGAAAATGAAAATTCTATAATATAAGAATATTATTTTTCTCGGTAGAAAATCGTGTAGGGGATGGTTATTGCAGTAAATAAAGAATGTAGGTGACATTAAGGGGATTTACGTGGTCGAGCAAAGCCCCGATCGGGTTCGGATCCGAGTTCCATAGTAAGTATGTGCAATGGTAGGTGGTCGAGAAAGGGGTTGAAAACTGGAAAGAAGAGGTGAAAGAAGAAACGATCTTGAACCGGAAGTAGGGAGTAAAATAAAGGTGCGAGCTTCGGAAACGATCGGGTTGGCTCGCGGCGTGTGTTCGCCATGTTTACGGCGGCAGTTACTGCCCGTAAAGTAGCACCTAACTGGACCTCACTCGCACACGATCTCGCTCATCCCCACAACCTCCACCAGCAACCCCATTGGAAACCAACCCCTATGCTCTCGGCAGCATCCCCTATCTACTCCTACTTGTCCCAGACGGGAACGCCGCAGTTCTCAACCCTATGGAAAAGACATTTGTACTCTACCAGATTCGTATCATCCAAATCGATATATACAGGTATACATATCGTACGAAGAAAAAATTTGCTTACACGTATTTATCATACTGACGTCACACGAAATATGGCTAGGAAATAAATATTGAACTGCACCAGTGACGTTTTTCGAATAGCATGAAAAATTCCCCACGTCAAGGTCTGTCAATACAACGTACTTCAACCCTTGTCGTAGAAATCATAAGTTGGGCCTAAAGTCACTAGGAAAAAAATGAGTATACTGGTCAAGTATATCGATATATTTAACTAAATCCTACCATTTGTCCCAAGCACTTAGAGGTGGGTCAGGGCCGATGTCGATATTTCGCTAAAGTATGATGTACGCGCGAAATCCCTAGATAGTACAAATAAGGATAGAAAAAAAAAGTTATGTCAAAAATGATAAACTGTTAGTGACTTTTTTTTTTTAACGGAGAATTCCAACGAAACGAAGAGAGTCAATGGTTCGGTTTAACTGGATTTCTTCAAATATTGAGAACCACTGATTGAAGTTGAGATCTATCCTGGCAATGCGCCAAGATGACGGAGTTTAGCTAGAGTCTCTGACGGTCAAACGACTCCGTGTGACAAATTATAATATAAAACAACGGCAGATCGTAACGGACCAAAGTTCCTGGCAGGCGTGGCAACCGCCACATCCAGCTGGCAATAAAACGATACACAGACAAAAATCCTTAACGGCAACCGCTCCTACCCTAAGGGGTAAATTCACCCTTTCGACGTTTCAGGTTGTGAAGGACTTCGATGAATATTACAGTGGTTAATTTGAAAGTGCCTCAGTTTTATGGATTCCAAAGTGCCCCTTGAAGCGTTTTACAACCCTTGCGCGTAGATATATACATTAATATTGAGTGCATATTTATCATCGTGAATCAATTATTCTAAATTGATAAACGCATCCGATATACCATAACGACACAGATAAATTTTCTTCGTCTTTATTATATTACATAAATAGCAACTGACAGGGAGGGATGATACGAACGTGAACTACAACCCCAAGAGACCAGACAAATATTTAAAGGGAAAAAAAATGAAGATTTGGGAATTTCTTCATTATGAAATTTATTGCTATATCTCTCTTCTAAGAGATGAAATGATTACAGAGGGTTTGTTTGCATACTCCAGGAAGAACCTGATAACCCCCCTACCCACCATACTACGTCTTTAAGGGAACCTCCCTTAGAGAGCTTCCGAAATGAGACCTGGGATGGCGCTAGTCTCAAGTGCCTTGTAACTCCTAAGATCGCGATAACGCTGGCTGCTTACTTGCTTGCCTTCTCCACTAACTTCCTTCCTTCCTTCCTTCCGTCCTTCCTCAATGCTTTCGTCCTTCCTTACTTCCTTCCGGTATGTATCCTTCGTGTTTCCGAGGACCACATTCCCAGGATATCACGTGCCGCTTTAATACTGCTATTCCTGCAAGCTCGTCATTCCGAACCCCTACGTAATTCGTAGATACAGTCACAGCACCTCATATAAGTTTGACTTGATATATTTTTATTTAGCTCACTTCGTTATATCTTATATATGAAGATCCTTGGTCATATTACTCGGTGAACGTTAAAATTCACTAGATTAAATTGCCACAAGTTTCATAGCGATACGAAGAATTTACCTAATACAACTGGTCGTTGGGTCTGTTACGTGAAAATTTAAATACTTAATATTAAAATACCACGTTGCTGTGGTCCGTGGGATAAATTCAAATTTGCAGAAATAAAACAACGTCAGTTTCACTGGTTATCAAAGGGACTAGAAAAGCCAGTATACATATAGATAACGTGTTCCCTATTACAAGTAAGATGGCCGCTCCAGGGCACGATACCAGTACTGTACACGAGCGAGCTATCTAATTCGTCGCAGAATCAAGCCCTAAGGGTACTTACAGGGAAGGTGAGAAGGGTTGGTAGTACTGTAGGTCTGGCACTGCATGCCAGATAACCTAACGGCTTAACTATAGATAAGTCCTTGAAGCACAACCCTCACTGCATACGTAATTCTAGGGAATTTCCCTAGCTGCAAGTAGGGAATATCGGGCGATACACCGAGGGCTAAAACTGTCCTATACGTTATTTTAGTAACCGTCGCTACACCCTAGACTGCCCCGCTAGGGGGATCACTTAAAAAGAATAATATTCCCCATAAATGAGTTACCCCGGCACGAGAACACGTGTATTCGTTACAGCTTTTGAAAATCGAATGAACGTCAGATATATTTTTTAAGTGCAATTGGCGCAGTTATGCTAATTACCAGCGCATAGTATATACGTATAAGGAATTACACAGAGACAAATAACGTCATTGCGGTACGATCCAAAGGGTTGTCGAAGTACTTCCGGTTGTTGAGAGAGGTGCTTCGTTTCCGTTTTCGCAAGAAACAACCTCCGATTCTCCTATACGAAGCATTATTCTCTCGTAGGGAATTACGCGGGACCGCTTGGTCGCTTTAAATTTGCATGAACATCTATCCGTACGTATACAGCCAGTACTCCACGCATAATATTACATATACTCGCTGTCACTATGTATACGTTAAAGATGGAGCATTGCCAAAGTAAATTCCCTAGGTAAAATGAAATCAAGAAAAATTCCCCAGAATTATTCCGAGCTAATATCCTTTTCATATCGTCTCTTATTTGTCCATTCCGCTCCAATGTCTTCGTCTTATTATACATATATATTATATACGCAGAATACATGTATATACGTATATTGCTACAGTATATTACCATTTATACCACCGCCTACCCTTTCCGGCTCTCTTGCAATCTTTCTCTCGTAATTCCTCGCGCGAGGGAAAAAAAGTAAGAAAATTTCAAACAGCCAAGACGCAGAAGCTGCAACTTCTCTCGTATAATTATATTTTTAATACGTTACTCCAAGCCGGTTCTACCGCCCTGTCGAGTAGTAATTAATCCCTAATTATATTATGCAGCACTTCATCATTGCGCTAGGAAAGAGTCTGCGGCGTTGGCCAGAAACTTGAAGACAAAACAAACAAAATGTGTAATGCCTGAAATAAAGAGATTCTTTTTTTTTTTAAGTTTATTACGAGCTTTTCATTAACATTTCAGTACTTGTACCTGGCAACATCTCCGAAAAACGAAAAACCTACAAGGCAATACTCGTGACTTTGCTATAACACTTTAATTCGCCAGTAATTAAAGCCACTCTACGCAAGCTCGAAAAATTCACTAGAATGTAAAATCATATACGAAAATCCCAAATTCCCAAATTTCGATCCACTTCATAACTTTTTTAATTCAGCTGTGTATATATTTAATAAATTCACGAGGCAGAGTATATATATATATATATATATATACTGGTCAAAAGTATTGGCAGAGTACAATACGCTTAAGCAGCACCGCACTGTGTCGATACTTTCGCACAGTGTACGTTGTCTTTGTCCCCAAAGAGCCACCATTAAAATAAAAGTGCAGGAAGATTCCCCTTAAAAAAAAATGGTTGGTAATAGAAAATAAAAAGAGGAAAAAAAAAAGTTACAAGGTCGCACAACTATAAGAAAAGTCCAATCCAAGTAATCCAAGCCCGAGTTGAACGTTAGTTTCTGAACCTCTATATAGTCAGCGAATGAACCCCAAGCTGACGACCCTAATTGACACCGTTCACGGGAAAGCGGACGGGTGTAAAGTTAACGAGGCAATGACGAGTAAACTAGCGTATAAAACTATAGTGTGTATGGTGTTCGTATACACATGGGATAACTGTAATACCTACCGGGATGGCTTTATATGGATGTCCCTGTACGTACTTGTTACCGGCACCATTACACTACGTATAGACATAGGGTCTGCATATGGTGTACCAACGGCATTAACCCCTTCGTTGGCACTGACGCAATACTACGCGGAATCAAACCGTGCCCTGTGTGGTATTGACGCAATAGTGCGCACGTCGTTTATTTGGTCTTAACCTGCTCCAATTGAGAATCCAAGTACTCGGGAGTTTTTGGAGCCGCAGCATCCGAATTTGATGTGGAAATTACGAAATTCAAAATGGCGGAGCAAAATATTAAAAAATGTACAGTACTTGGACTTTGTTGACAAAATATTAACGAAAGGGAATTCTTGGGTCGGTGAATTCGAATTTGAAACAAGAATTTGCAAATTCAAAATGGATGACAAAATGTCTAAAAAAAATCCTTCGGTACATATTTTCAGTTAAAATGAAAAAAAAAAAAATTTTCGTGCTAATTCTGAACACTTTTTGTCGAATTCTCGGTGCCAACGAAGGGATTGATCGGTCGAGCCAAGAGCGGCGCTAGTTTATTCGCGGTTTAACGACGTGCGGCAAACGACAAGCCGACCTTCCTCTCTATGCCACGTATTACCACAGGCATAAATAGTCCACGCTTCAGCCTAAGTAATTCGCATCAGTAATACCTGCGTGCCAGGATAAGTTACAGCGACATCACTATAGAAAAGTAAGTAAATTAATGTGACCGTATTCGCTCTGAGAACTGACCTCTTTGAGAAGCTGAATTTATTCATAGGGTGCAGCACCTATACTTTAAAAGCACTGAAAACAGGTTAAAAAGTGCACGATAGAACGAGCTCTAGGGAAACTTGGAGAAATCATAATTTTCAAGTGTTAAAACACCTCTTGTTTGATACAGTCTTACGAATAAGTAACATAATTTGTAACTGCAGTTTATACTGTACTAAATTACGCATTAGAGACACGTAACGGAACTTGTAACGCCCTGTAGAAACTACGAAGTTCGTCACAGCAGCGAATACAAGACGCAGTGTCCTGCTTGGTGAACGCGAGAGTACATAGTCGGTAAATAGATTCCTTCATAGTGCAGACACGTGTATGGAAATAGGAAGGAAAGACAAAGATACCCAACACAGGTACAGTCGACTCTCCCTAAAGAGACGTTCCGTAATATCGCGTTTCCCCTCAACCACTCTCTCTAAGTTATCGCGTCGCAAGGGGAATGATTCTCCCACTCCTCCGTGTCACAGTAATTGGTCCGTCTGCCTCTGTCGAACGTCCGCCTATCCGACTCTAGTGGAAACATTGCGTAAGGATAAGCACTGTCTAGTATAGCGCGAGACAAAGGAAACATTGACTTTCAAAAGACGTCTCATCTAGGCTACTACACGATTAAATATCCCTAGCCTTCCAAGTGACTTTTTTTCTTTCAGTTTGTCTCACTGCAAGCCTAATAAAAATAACAAGCAGAACAGGTACAACATTCAGGAGATTAATGCAAGTTGAGCACCAATGCGCGGAGCGTGCTCAAACTGTTAAGCGATCGTCTACACGGCATACAGTTATAGTAATAGTACTAAACTAAGGGTGGCCACCCTGCTACTTTCTACCCTCGGAACTGGTTGGTAGCACTGCCGCGTTTCCCTCGTTATAACCGCAGACTGAGGATGGCTTTACCGTCATGGAAATGAGCTTCTAGGTCCTTGCCTATAGATGGCATTGTACGTGTAATAGGTTATGTTCGACTCTAGTGAATATTTTGGCCTGACTCCTAGTGACATTTTCCAGCGGCTCCTACCTCCGTACCCTGTAGGGAATAATTGAAACAATATCTCTCGATGCTTCGAAATCTCCTTGGGATATCGTAAGAAGATTACGAAAACATTCGAAATTCAAAAATCGGAATATCATTCTACTCCGAGGCACTGAAAAATATATTCAAATCTTTGAAATCGGCGACAACATTTTGGAGAAACGTCAAGGCAGACTTGTCTCGAAGGTCCTATTCGAATAAGCAGGAGGCAAATGTGACGGCAGGATCGGTACATGGAAGGTGGACTGAAATGAGGGCCTGTATAGATATGTATGTTTGAATGGAAGGTTGTGAAGCTGGCAAAGAAGGTTCGGGACGAAGGTGAGGAAGGTTGGAGGAGGTTCGAGAAAGCAGAAAGAAGACACGTTCGAAGCGCTCTTTTCATTTCTTCGCGCATACGTGACCAGCCTGGAAAACATTCAATGCATAAGGAGGCACGATCGAATATAAATCATGCCTTTGTATTTTTGCGGGTAATCCCGCAGAGACAGTTGAATAATTTCTGAAACGCCTCTCTACGTGATTCGCTACGTAATTTATGACACGTAAGTCGCCATTCGCCCTCGTAACATCGTCGCCAATGTCGTTCTCCTATATGTATATTTATACGCATACGTGCATATATACTTTTATTTGTGAACGTATACCGAGTATACGACTTTCTGTGTGCTGTATGTATATATGTATTGCAGCATATGTATCGCGCGGAAGGCGCGACCAGCTTGTCGTTTGACAGTTTAAGAGGGGCAGAAACGGTGATTTTTCTTAAATTCAGTACACTGGCTATGAATTGATGTACGAGAAATGGAGAAATCGAAAAAGAAATATTTTCAAGCGCTAAAATCGAGATGAGTGTGCGGATGTGTGAGGGGAAACTTGATATTAAAAAATTTTCATATTTGGGGAAGCACATACACACACACACACGCAGATACGCGCGTATACGTGAAATTTGCATGAAAATATACCAAAATGCATAACTTTGAGATTTGATTCTTACGGACTCGAAATGGAGGTTTAAATACGATATTTAGGTTCGTACGAAAAAATATTTATGTGGGTAACCACCCCAATAAAAAACGATAGGCTATTTCAAGGGTGGTTTCCATGTTTTTCTACATTTTCTCTCTCGCTTGAAATCCGAAGTCAAAATTGACAGAAGGGATGGTGGGCATAAAGAGGGAGGGAGAAAGAATAGAAGGGGTAAGAACGGTAAGGAATCTAGTTTTGAGGCTGCAGAGGGGTCGATAGCGGTCCGGATGAGGGTACCGTATTTTTTGCCTTTCGATTTAGTCTTTCCTAAGGGATGAAATTATCAGGAGGGTGGACATTTGAAAATAATTAATGGCCCTTAGAACGGCTGAAATCGTAGCCGAACTAAAGCGAACCCCTCACCCAGCCCCCACGTCATCACCGAACATCCCCACTACCGAAGGTCTCCCACCCTAAAGATAAATCCAGTTTATTGCGGCATCATCAACTCGTAAATAAGCCCAGGGTCGAACAGTTCGAAAATTGGTGAATGGCTATGGCAAGCAGACACTAAAGGAAAGGGTTAACACAGTCCATACGAGATCTACAATAAAACGTGTGTAAAAATAAATTTTTACGTAATCTATTTATTTTTTTCCAAAAATCATCCTACCCGCGCAAACTACCGTATATCCCTTGTTCTTTTATATGTTTCTTCACTCAGTATCTCTAATATCAACCAGTATATTACATAAGTCCGAAAAAGAATGGATAAAGGATACGAATGAAATGGGGATAAGAAGTAAAAACGAAAACGAAGCTTCCACGATCGCACGGTTTGACGCCATGAATAAAAGAATCGGCCAGCATAACGGCAATAACAACATGGCCTACATACTCTAGTATATACGTTTT
This sequence comes from Syrista parreyssii, assembly GCA_030142615.1. Taxonomy (NCBI): domain Eukaryota; kingdom Metazoa; phylum Arthropoda; class Insecta; order Hymenoptera; family Cephidae; genus Syrista; species Syrista parreyssii. The sequence continues at coordinate 667,296 of JARQTG010000380.1, forward strand.
TCGTATGCCACATGTATATATCGATAGCATAGAACCCGTATGCATCGTACATATGTGAAAGCTCAACCATAAAACGCACAAGACGCTTTATGTATATTTATACGCTTCATATATATATATATATACATACACATATATGAAGCGTATATATATATATATATATATATATATATATATATACACACACACATAAATATATACATAACACATATAATATAGCGTGTCGAACCTGTTACACAATTGTATCAGAGCTTCCCCCATAAAAAATGATAAGCCTCTTCGTCCTTCGGGAGGACCAACTGCCAGGATAACTCGGACACAATCGATGGGATTATTGGGGTAAACCACCACGCCCAATCTAACCTTTCTTGTCGTCTACATACATATATGTAACGCGAAGATAGATCCACTGATACGTTCCGCCAGAATTGTCTTTCCGATAAGTCAATCGGACTTAACCCTTATAGGCGCGGTGGCGAATGACGTCCTACATAAATTTATATACCCAACAGCTGATTACGTAGTTATTTAAGTATTGACAGCTCATCTAAAAACATTGCATTTGTCATGCTTATAACGTAGTAAAGTTTGGACGTGGCGCAATTAAAGATTGTAACGGCAAAATTTCGAGAAATAATAATAATATTGCTAGAAGAGATCTCGAAGTGGGATTAAAAAATGAAAATGTCTTGAACCGATCTTAATTCATTTGTCCAATATAATAAAGTCGATAGGGAACTCGGACAGTAATTTCACTTTGTGTTAATTAGAGTGAAAAATGCGAAAAAAATGGCCTACGAGACAAATTCAAAGGCAAAGTAAAAAATAATAATAACAATTGACCGTTCAACAAAATGCGATGACTCGTTGAATAATTTTTCGTGATTTTCAACGTTAACGTGAAACTTTATGAAATACCGTCGTAAGCGCCAAGGGATGGGACAAAGTTTACTGGATACGACTGTAAAGGATTAAAAGGTCAGGAGTTTAGGTTAGGTTGCAACGAGTTAGTTGGATCTACGGGATAGAGATAAAAGTGCATTCGAGCGCAAATCCCGAATTAATTGACTCGGCAAGGATCGGTCCGCTACCGGAACGGGCCGATTGATCGAGGTAACGACGCGAGATGATCATTCGCCATTTAGTTGGAAAAGGGATGCTCGTTAGTGTCCCTAGGAAAAAAGGATCTTACTATAGGAAATATACTTCGAGTGACAGAGAAAGAAAGGAAAAGGTTACTGCGACACTGTAAAATTATTAACATTAAAAAGAAATGTAATTCTATTATATAAAAATACTGAATACAGTGATACGCGTAAGGGAGGACTGGTCGGGTTCGACTACATTCTTGTTCTTGACATACGTAACTCCTACAACGTTTATAATATTACCAGCCAAGTTGTTGGGGAAATATGATCGTACCGATCAATACCGACTGTAGGTATTACAGTCGCTCTAGGACTAAAAGTTTAGCTTTACTCCAGCTCATCTAATTCATAACTCGTAACGTTGTAACAGCGTTACTAACGTTACCAGGCACGTTGTCTGGCAAGGATGACAGGTACCATAGTCGCTCTGCACTGATGTTGTTTCATAGCGACGTCCTTGCATAATTATCGATAGACAGTCAAGCCTCCCGCGTGGAGGAACATGAATAAATCTTTAGACTCGATAAAGAAATACTGATTTTACAGAAAAATTACTTTTGAGATTCAGCACACTTCGGGTCAAAGGTTACTCAAGTTTTTACTACGTAGCAGTACGGAGACGTTAGGATTCAACAATACGTTATAGGAAGTTCCAAGCGAGGCCAATCGGATAGTCCGGTAATCTCGCAGGATCCAGCAACTTGCATACGTATGCGTACGTACGTGCAGTCCGTAGAAACCAATCGAAGTACTCGATAAAGGACGTAAAACTAGTAATAAAAGGTCCATAAAGCCAACATTATTTGAGAAGTTTGCCAGTTTTCGCTATTTCGTTTTCAAACGTTACTTTTTTTTTTTTTTTCACGTGCCAACTATAACCAGCACGATTCTCATAGATGCCGCAATTGTCGCGACGATTCGTTTAATCCAGCTCGGCGCAATCCGATTCCCTAGAAAATATCTAGTTCCACTATACTTTCTCCCCAGGGAATATACTCTATTGGCTTTATCTATACTTCCTTCAAATTAATTTCCTGTCCATTAGTACGAGAATGGCTGTCATTGTCGTTCCATTTGATCGGCCATTTTCGAAGAAGATACCGAACCAACGTCGACAAACACACGAAGCATCACGAGTCGTGGGAATTAAAAATAAAAGTCCTTTACTACCAGCAACATCCAAGTAATTTCGACAGATAGAATTTTTCGTCGAGATTAAATAACCCGTCGATTCGTTCTCCTAATTAAGCGTATAGACGAACGATTAAAGATATCATCTATACAACGGTTCCAGTAATACCACCGCACTCAAGCCAGACCTTCAGGTTCAGATATACCTGCTACGTTACTGAAGCCTATATTAAAAGAGGGAAGAAAAGCCCCAGATATAGCCTCTACGTAGGTACTTAAGCTCAGTGGCGAAATGAAAAGGCAGGAAAGAAAGAAATGAAATAAAGGTTTCATTATTTCCCGCAGGCGCTGCAAGCAGGTGCCGTATAGGCAAGAACGCTGCCCGACGAGGACGACTACGAAGGTAGAGAAGGTAGAAGGTCGAAGACGAAGGGTGGATACGTATCCGGCGACTTAAGAAAACGTCTCCAGACGGTGACAAACGACACGCCCGTTCCTCCTGGAATTAAATACGTCCTCATCGTCACGCATTTCTCTACCTCGCTTCTGTCTGCGTTCATCGCGCTGGGTTAAACAAGGTAGACCAGAGGTTTGACGGTGGGTCGGTATAAGCAGCGCGCTACCTATACCGACCGCGCTGCCATACCGAAGGTTCGGGACCACCGTGAGATAGAGTGGCGGAGAAGAAAGATATATAGTGGAGCAAGAAACTTTATTAAAGTATAATAATCCCGATGGCCTTATTGCGATACTCGGCTGACAGTCGGAATTAATGAACGTGCAGGAAGCTTATGAGTCGCGGGACCTTTTCTTCTAATTAGATTAATTTTTTCCCTGACTTCTCGAATAAATATGCGCAACGGCGACAGGACTGTCGAGACCAGCAACCAGTGGCTCTTGCGTATCCCTGCTACAAAGTGCGTCAACGTATCCTTTCCTTTATTTTTAACCTACCTTGTTTAAATACATTTCACTGCACAGAAAGAATAATTGCCTGCACGACACGTACCTGCACTGAGAGAACGTGCGATATCCACATTCGTATAATTCTGTTTGGCGTCTGGATTACATCGTCCTGTTCGAGAAACGTGGCGAGTCTCGGCAACTGCATCGGCCAAAGTGCATCCAAGGAATAATGCACGGCCAGGCACGTGCAGGATACGAATTTGACGAGGCGAGAAGCCTGAGGACTATTAAGGATGTGCAAGATGCTGTAACAGGTACAAAGGATACCGTCTGAAGGACCTGGACATGTATATACTAACATGCAGTGATGTATATATATATACCTGTACTATATATAAATCCCAATATACAGTGGCTACCTGGTTCACAATAGCCACTGTATATAAGGTGCTTGACTGTGCTACGGTTACTTTCAGGTGAATCACCCGGTATGCTTTTGCGAGGAAGGGTCACGAGAATGAGAAGCGGAGGGACGCGCCGCTGCAATGAGAAGTGAAAACCTAGATAAGGAGGAGTAAGGGAAGAAATGGAAAAAGGGAACAAAGTCGTAGAAAGAGAGAAAAGGATTTTCTTCAGTTCTTTGCGCCTCGCTTTACCGAGCTACGAGAGCATTGGAAGAGAGATGGAAGAAGACAAAGAACGAAAGGGGATAAGGGATGAAAAAAGGTAAGACACACTTCGGTGAAAGAGCTAAGGATGGATCCTCTCCTTGATGGAATGGTGGACGTTAAGGACAGCCGACAGGAGTCCGCAAGGACTGCGGACGAGTTTATTGCCTAGGATTAAAGTTCAACGTGACTGGGCCTTCGGGGATCTTGTCCACAGCCCCTTAGTTGGATTCGATTGCGCTGAACAGATCATGACCTTTCCAGTGCGGATGCTGTTCTCTTTGGACCTTGTATCAGTTTTTATCTCTGTTGAAATTATGATTGAATTTTGGCTATCTGCACGTGTTTTCTTATCAATTTTGACCAAATTCGGTTTTAGGCTGAATTCGCTGTTTGAAAATGCAACGAACAGCACGAGATCGTTTGGATGTACGGCTTTAATGGATATAATAAGGGAAACTGCAATCAATAGTAGTCGCGGGCAACTACGGAAATACCCTTTGAAGTCTCCGAACCAATCCGCCATATTCGCTGTATATTCAGGCAACTGTGTGACAGCCTCATCAACCGCAACCATTGCAATTTCGACAGTTTCGAAGTTGCAGTCAACCTTTACGTCCGCCAGCTCTCTGGAGTTACGAACTTACGAATATCACCCGATATGCAGGTATACCAATCTCGAGGTAGAGTATTAGTCGGCGGTAACATAATACGAACCCGCTTATAGGGATTTATTTAACGAATGAAAATACGTATAACCGCAAGCAAATAATCAAAAATCTGATAATCCAAAATTTCATATTCGTATTTAACTCCGAAAATTGAATTGAAGTACCAATCGCATATAACTGACCCTTGACACTGCATCCACGTTGAAATTCTCATACGTGCTTCGAATCCATGACGTGTACTTAGAGTACGTGCAGATGCATATATACGAAAGATATTCCAGGAATAATAATTCAGCCAAGAAGAAGAAATAAGAAAAGTATAGAAATAAGTAAACTCGTTCGTACTAACTGAGGTGTAAGAAAAAAAAAGAAACTTTGACTCAACCCAAATAACTGCACCCTGAAATACCAATCGTATAAATGAGAATTGCCAACTGACGCCATAGAAATCCACTACGTGATCCGAACGTGCGAGTCGTACTTAGCAACGAACCTATTCGACGTGGCTCGTCAACGTGGAAGGTAAAGAGTCGTTGCTGACGATGCACGGAGTCGCACGATCAATTCCGTAGAAAGCCGAAGACTTACGATAAAACCTAGTCGCACCGTACATTTTCATCAGCAAAAGAAGCACATCGTTTCAATGCACCGATCGTTGGACGCATGCAATTTGTATTTGTATCGATGGACCTTGACTCTATCGTACATTGCAGTCTCTGCAGTGTGGCTATATGCAGTTTGAAGTTAGTCCTAACGTGGGTACAACGTGCGCCTGACGATCAAGGAAGGTGCAACATGCAGTCAGAGAAGGGATAGATGCAACACGAGGCATAAACGAGTTTCGCCACATCTGCCCACGTCCGTTCGCCTATGGCCTTTAGTTAAGGCGACTCTCGGCTGAGGATTTAATTACAGACTTCCAATAGTGCGGATGCACCTATGTACCTGCATAGTTGCATTGTGCAGTCTCGAAAACTGATGTCTCAATTTACCTGTGCAACGCGACATGCTAAAACTTTTAAGACCCTCCTTTGCACGAGCGACAGATACTGCTGCTGTGTATCGCTCGCCCTACATATACAACTGTGTTGCGGTCTCACGAAAAGTTTGAACTCTGAATTGAAATTGTTCTGCAGTCTCATAAGGGGGTGTAGAAAAATTCGAAATGGTAAAAAAAAATTTTTTTTTTCTTTCTCTCATATATCGCCTTTAGGGAATAAGGGAAGTTGTATTCATGAAAAATTACACACGGATCTCGAATCACATTTATTGACAATGGTCGTTGTTTATTAACAGCCTCGCTCGACAATTCTTCTACGAATATTCCTGTTTTCTGAATTTTTCATTTTGGTATACCCGACATATGGTTAATTAAGGGATGAAAATAATTTTTCGTTGTTCGTAATACTTTATGCTCGATCGTAACTATAGTAATACCACTTCGTACGTCATCACTCGTTCAAATAAAAACACGTGCAAGCTCAAACGCTGACGTGGAGGAAACAACAACCCCTATATTTGAGAGTGAAAAGTGTGGTCTGGTTATAGCTAGAGGGTTGGCGAAGACAGGCAGTATCCTTATAAATGAAAAACGACATAAATTCATCGGATAAACAGGCATCCCCTTGGCTTCTCTTAGCTGGGGGGGTTCAAGTGTATCTCGAGGGTGGTTTTTCGTGACTGAATGGACGCTTATAAGGGATGTCTTTGGTTTACGGAAGTACTGCGGCGAACAGTGGATGAAAGATGGACGTATCGGGGGAAGAAAAAAAAAAAGTTATCACAGTCCAGCTTCAAATTGCACGCGGGTTCTATATAGAGAAATAAAATAGTTTTATGCCAAAAAAAAATTACAAAAAAAAAAAGTATTTCGAAAAACACGCGAAAAATTTATGTATACGCGCTCGCTTCGCTCTTCGTCTCGCTTCTCATCGCGACTGCAGGTCTCGCAGATGGAAAATTCGCAATGAGCGTGAAACCGCTAATATAGAGGGCGCGGGTGAATCCAGCCTTCGAAATTATTTCAATTTCGCGTCCCCCGCCATTATAACCGCTCGTAAACTTTTCTACTCGCGAAATCCACCCCTAGCATATATACGTGCTTATAAGTCAAGAACGAGGAGACGCACATAAAAGTGACCGAAATACCAACAGAGTTTTTATACACCGTATCCGCATATACGCCTATCGCGCATCCGTTACCCTTAGGAGTTTTAGAAAAAATATAACACGCATACTAAGACTCGTATGTACATATATCGTATACGTGTGGTTTCCGTAAAAATGTCTGTTACTACGTTCAGGAATAGCTGTGCTGCTATGACACGCATATACCACATAGGGGATGAAAGCCAGTAGGTGGCTGCGCTCACTTACCGTTGGGAAGGTTTCTGGTTATTTATTTGTTATTATTATGCATATACATGTATGTATCCTCGGGCGACGTATAATACAGTATAATATTATATTGTCCCCCGTATAAAAAGGAACGTGTTTACGAGGTAAATAGATTATTTACTTCGAGAGGGTGGTTAGCGTTAAAATGTATATCACGATACAGTGTATGAAGGAGTTTGTAAATTTTTTTCGAAAATATCAAGAAAAACAGGTTTCCCCACGAGGTACGACCGCTTGAATCGCGCCGTAGCATTTCGTGCATTCGTCGTTGCAACAACCAAAAAAAAAAAAAAAAAAAAATATTAATTTCCCATATACGAAACTGTCAGACTGAAATTGCATTTGCACATTTTTACTGCCTCGTTCTGCATGCTTATGACTTTTCATGTGAATTTCAATCGGATTGATTGACCGGCTCATCCACGTTTTTCAATACGTCTGAAGCTTTGGACATCGATATTTTCGGTGATGCGCATACAGACACACGTACGTGCACGGACGCACACAGCCCTTTACTTGCAACGGCGAATTGCACAAGGCACCACCTTATGTTCCATGTGTCTAAGAAGTATAAAAATAACAGTAGAATAGTCGACAACAAGCAGGTATAATATTAAAAAAAGGAAAAGTGTTGCATCCTAAATATGTGTATGATTGAAATTAAAATTTGTTTGATGTTCATTTTCGAAAATTATTATTTTCCCACGCTCGTGCACGGAGTGAAAAGGAATTTGCATGTTAAAAAAAATTTTCGTAAAACTTAATGAATTATATCAAGTATTATATGATACATAAATTCCGTTGAGAGGAGACTGTGGCGGCGGGAAGGGGACAGGAGAGATGAAAGGATAATTAAGGATCCCAGCATTCGAATCGCAGCCGTGTTGCAGCTGCGGTGCAGTTCCATTTTGCGGTAACCGTTATTGCATACTGCACTACTCTCTCTCTCTCTCTCTCTCTCTCTCTCTCTCTCTCTCGCTACCTATCTTTCTCCCTCTATCTATGCTTGAACCGGGAGAGTTGTCGACTGGGAAAGTGAGCGAAATAAAATTAAGGGAGAAAATGTGAAAAGAATGAAGACAAAAACTGATGGCGGGAAATAAAATAAAAAAGAAATCTTATCCGACATTAAAGGACGTTGCTTGAATAATGTACCGGGCGAATACTGTGTAGCAATGCACAGTACGAGATCCTACGGCGCACGGTCTTTACGAGAGGCTGCAAGAGATGCTGGTTACGACATCCGATAATGGATTTATTTATTTTTTTTTTTTTTTTTATGAATTAGGGAAAATTTACAGGTCGTTCGCTACTTTCCGGAATCAAGGTAGGATCGAGATAGATCAAGTCTCGCCTTATGTAATTTGGTGAATCATCTACGTTATTTAAAAGCCTCGTAAAAAGTATTCTCGATCCGATGCAACTGCGCACGTTTCGCCCCTCTCGTTAATGCAGCGCATGCAACTCTAAATCTCAAGAATGCAGACATGCACCAGCCTGGATACCTTCCTCGCGTTCCCACGCTCGATTACTCTCGCCAAGCGCCCAACGAAGGTTTACGTGAATGCGCAAAATTTTCGCGTAAACCCTCGCTGTTGCGAAAGCGTCATTTTTCTAGCCATAAGGGCGCACTTAATCCTAACTCAAGAGATACGTAACAAGAAAATGCATCCTAGAAAGTGCATCGATTACATCGCACGTATACCTCGAGACTTCCTGCAGTTGCACGATTCTCTCGCTAATTTACTCGCTTGTCCTGAAAATGGTCGTTTGTTTCAGAGAATAAACCAAGTCGATTGCACTTTTGGTCGGACGTATAATATTTTTAGGTAGAAGTAGGTTAGGCAAGCAAAAAAATATACTGAACTCGCTATCGTCATCTCTATTGATATTACCGAGGAGATCTTCGTGTGTCACTTGATGCAATTCATTAAATCTTAATGCAGTTCGGTATGCACCCTGGTAATGCATCAAGATTGCAATTCCCTGATATTGTTAATTCGACCAATGCACGTATAAACAATACCCACTGTGTCTTGCATTTCAGGAAATAATAAAACTTTCCTTATTAACCCTTTGCTGGTTCTGAGCGTTTTCCCACCTTTGACATAAGCAGAGGCAACAGGGACTCAGGGTAAGGAAGGGCAAAGTCACACTGCTCGACGAGAGTATAATCAGGGACGTTGGAAGTAAATGTCCCAACAGAGTGAAGGACAACTCATGAACGCACTGAACTAGCAAGAGCCACAGATACTAATACAAAGCGCGCCATGGCTGGCAGCAGCCCCACTTGACGCACACAGAACCTTCTGGAGTCTTATGACCAGCAGACCATAGCATCCCAGTAGAGAAAGCGAAATATTATGAATTCACAAAATACACAAAGTCAATGCGCATTTGCGTATAAATGAATTACCATGGGAAAACTGCAATCTACTTACCGACCGTCGATAATAAATAACGTTATAGAGATACTGAAAAGTGAGTCGTACCTGAAAACAAAAAGAATAAAATAAAAAATGTCTTGCGGACGACATATTTATATGTAAATATTGAACCATTAGTACGTAATGCAGTACTGCAGACATGCTGCAAGGGACTGAAATATGCCGCAAGTACTTCTGGCGAAATGGTCCTGAATGTGCATTCTCGTGGGTCCGTTAAATCTGCGCGATGAAGTTTAAGTTTCGAAAATGCACAGTGCAATATATGTATATGCGCCTCCACAGGCCAACTTGTACACACGTTCTTCCGTACCTATTATCTAATACGTAGACGGGTATAGTCGCAGTTCAGTATACACCTATGAGACCATGTGATGGTAATAGGAGACATAGAGATAAATGGGGAATGCCGAAGTAAACTCGGAGACACTGAGGGTTGTCCTCGAGTAATAGTAGTAGGGGAAGTGCTAGTAGTAGTATAGTAGTAGCGTAAGAGGTCACGAGGGACCTAAAGGTCATGGCATGGGACTCCCATAAGAGCCACATTAATCCACGTTAAGTCTCAGCTGAATAAAGTGACACGTGAAGCTCGCGTGCGACATCTGGCGGCCAAAATTCGAAGACGTCAGCGATCGATTCGCATACGGGAAAAAAGTAGTTAATTAAAAATTACATTTAGTAAAAGATGTTGTAAAAAATTATGATAAACATACACAGATTAATCAGCAAATAAAAGGAATGCCGAATGTACAAATTGTAAGGGAAAATTTTTTTTGTTTGAAAAAAGCAACAATCAATTAATATGCCATTGCAAAAAATATAATATGAAGCATTCCACTTGGCTCTTTTTTGTTATTTTTTTTTGTCTCAAAAAATAAAGTCAGTACACTTAAGTACTTTGTCGAGCCATAAATCTTGGCTCTACTGTGTCGAATGCTGCGTATTCCGGAATTCGAGCCAGGATGTATTTCTTCGCTGGGAAGAAGCTGTAACGCCCAATAAGATTACCTCCTAACTCGTATCTATCCTCCAGGATATATATGAAGGTTCTTCTTTCTCCTCTATACATTGCTTTTCCACTGTCACAGTCATCCCACCGTTAGTCCTTATATCTTCACTCGCACACCCTTTCCAGTACATAACCACCATTGTATACTCGTATAAAAATTCACAAAATAAACACAGAAAACTTGGATCAGTCATTTCCGATTTTCGAGGAATGACGACGTATCTGTTTATTCTTGATGACAAAAGTCACGAAAAAATGACATGATTTGTCATTCCTGGATCATAATTGTGTTAAATAACATCCATATCCTTAAAAAAGAAATACGTATGTTAGGTTAGGTTAGTCGGTATTAACGCACGTAGAAAATGGAGTTTCGCATTTAGACTTACAGTACAACTGTACGTGCAACGTAGATATCGATAAAGTAGAGCAATCGTGCGACAGAAAAAAAACAATTCCTCTATCGATTATAAATGCCAGGAGACCCAAGAACTATACAAGCTTTAGTTCTCAAAGAAATGTGATCGGCATATAAAGAATGTTAAGTTATGATGATTAGACGCAATTAGGTGGAAAACAAATCTTCGAAATCGTCATTATCGGACCAAGTCACAGTACACTAACACGAATTGTTGCCCGCGAGGGACACCTTACGAAGATTACGACACCATTCAGAGCAAAGTACAGGAATTAAGTCATTCTCAAGGACATTTCAGAGTCGTTAAGGATTACCGATCGTGTCGTCGAATGGTTCCTAGACGACTCTGTCGTCAAAGTAGGTTTCTTCGTAGATTCCGAGTCCCGGAAAGTCAGTAATCGTACAATTTGTATTTTTCCTTTCCCAGCATTCACGTCGCACCGCAACGAACGAGTCGGTCGCGCATTTACGCGGCGAATTGACGTTTCAACACTTTTTCGCGCGGATGGTTGCGTAAGAGTTTTCCGAAAACGTTACGTTTATTCCGCTCGCACGGGTCGCGCAATGCATTTTAAACTAACGCGTATCACGTTCCTCGCTCATTCCGGTCACGAATGCACTGTAGCCAGCTAAGGACACACACGTGGCAGCACAGCATACGTATACACCTACACTCTAATACCAAGACGAACGCGCCCAATGGAACTGCAAGGAATTTCCCGGCGGAATGCCGCGAATTTCAAAATTATCTAATAACAATAACGAGGACGCCGCGCGTCCCGTTGCATCGTAACGTTCGGTACGAGGGACGAGAGCAAAAAAAAAACAAAGACAAGACAGCAAAAAAGGACTACGGTAAAAAGAAAAAAAAAGGGGACACGACAAAAAATTGACAGTGGTACAAAAAGCCAAAAGTGAGAAAACTTGCTTTTGACCTCGAACTAATTAATTACACCAATTAACGTTAAATTCCGGTGAAATTCATAACGACGTAATTTTGCAATTTGTAAAAACAAATGACAGCTAGCGGGATCGCAGAAAACGATGACTATTAAATAATTAAAGAGAAAACTTTATTATCTCACGTATATAGATATACCGCACTCACGATCCATAAACAAGAACTTCACGACCCTCTCGAAAGTGCATCGTATATGCACAGTGCATTTCTACCGGGGATTATATAGACGATATTTTCAGGATGGGTGGCTTTAATCAACTATCCAAGGAAAATGACAGCGTGGTAGCCGTAGACAACCTGCTAGTTGCATCAGCCAAGTGTGGAACCAGTAAACAGTTAATTTTTACGAGACATTTACTACGTGTCGTAAGCAAAGGTCTGACCAGTGGCTAGATATGCCACTGAGGCAATATCGTCTAACAAGTTAGTAACAGTATGTGTTACTACCCTCGTAGTCACCCCTGCTACTACTAATAAAACTACCAACTCACCCCTACCAGTACGTGTCTAAAGATCCTTGGTAGGAGCGTCGAGAGCAATGAAAAAAAAAAAATGTTCATCTGTACATATAAAGATCATAGCAAACATCGTCAAGTGAATATTTTCTTATGTTAGACTCCGGCACATACCAGATTCAATGAACTTAAGAAAACGAGATGTGTAGTTACCCAATAAAGTAGTTACTTCGAGCGTAAACGTAAAAGCAAACACAAATGTACGCCACTTTGGTGTACTCGGTAAAGTAAACAAAGCAAGGTAGACATAGCTGATACCATAGCCGGCTAGGATTGCGCAACGAGAAAATGTTCTTGGTACGGGCCGAGGCAAGTCGAGTAGTTCCACCCTCGATGTACTTTACCCCCTCCATCCCTACTTATTCGGTGTTGTTACTCGTGCTTAGCTTCAACCTGATTTTCCGCCATCTTATTTCACTCTCGGCGCAAGAAATACGAAGTGGCTGTACAGCACCTACGTGCATGGCAGATATAGCCGTCGTATAACGATAGTGCATTCGCAGTAACTCTCCGAGTTCAACCGTGTTGTGCTGTCTACGTCGAATGCATTCAACCTCATTTACATTGAATAGATAAAAGTTAAATCCTTATACTGGCGCGACGGCTAATCGTTTTTTTTAGGATAAATTTAGATTTTTATATTTTTTCTATTTTTCTTAACGTGACAAAGCGTTAAGAAAGTTAAGACTTTTAAAGCGTCCATCTCGAGAGTCTCCGGTTCTTCCTCAACGTCGAAAAACACCTACGTAGTTGATGTCACTTTTTGTACTGGGAGTAAGCGAGAGATAGAGAAAGACAAGGCGACGGGAAGTGACAAAGAAGAAGTGAGAGCGAGAATCCCAGGGGCGTATACATCATGTAGACAAATGGGGTGGCAATCTTTCTTGCAGAAGTGCCACGCGAACAACGGCTACAAACGGTCTTAGGGACAAATGTAATTGCCAGGCAAAAACCAAGAGCAGAAAGACCGATGCCTGTACACGTGTACATTCGTAATCGGCGATAAAGGATGGCGCCACCGGTCCTAACAAAAAGCCTATTTCTTACGTTACCGAGTTCTGTCCGCGGACAATTTCTATTTTTTTTTTCAATTTTCTTCACTTACCTACGAAACACTATCGGGACATCAATACACACACGCAACCAACATGATCTTCGTTTTTACATATAATAAGTAAAAAAATACCTAATCCCGCGCATAATCTACCAAACCGATACCACTCGACTCCTACATAAATATATCTCTAACGTTTATATTTAAATGCTAAAAGGAGATCTGTGCTCCATCACGACATTGGCATTATTAATTAATGATAGGCAAATAGTAATACCTCGTGTTCCCATAACGAGCCGTGCATACACGATGTGGACATAGCAAAATGACTGAAACACGATGATTACTGTCGAATCATTGAAAATTTCCAAATCGACATTACCGCTAATGACATCAACACCACCGCCACTGGGAATACCTTGTGTAATTACGAGAACATTGGTTTACTTATGACGGGTGACTCTGTGCAAACCGTAAAAGGGTCGACGGTAACTTTAGTCATAATAATGATTAGCGTTATGACGTCATCGATCCTATGAGTAAAGAGTATAGACACGGTGCTCTACAATAGTGCATCGGTATAGCAGCGAGTAAACGCAAAGTGTACAACAACGACCGCGTACGCTCCAAGGATTCGATTAACCATAACGGGCCGTTGATTTCATAACGCCCTGTCCTGTTTAAATCGCCGGCACTAACCAACAAGCCGAAATCAATTCTAAAATTAATTCGCCCTAAAATCATCGGCTGCATAGAAGAACCAAAGTAAGGTTGGGTTAGATTAGCTTCGAGCGATACACAGCTATAGATATACAGCTGCTATAACGTTGGGGCGGAACGATCGTGTGACGTCAAATTTCGTATATGAATTATTTGTCAACAACTGTTACACGTGGGTAAAGGATCTGCGTGTGGAGAAAAGAAATGTCATAAATGACGTTGCGTCATTTATCGGCCTGTCGTGCCAGCGGGTTTTGTCACTCTTATTAGAACGGCTGTTCCATTGATACGGTGTCTGGTTGCGGCAGAAAATAAAAGAAAAAAAAAAGAGAGAGATCGTTGCGGTGCGAAAAATCGGGGCTACTGGCCGGGCTGAAAGAACAAAGGATGAGCGTTTCGTTAGTGAGGAATTCTTTTTTTTTTTTTTTTCTATGCAATTTCGACAGAGAGGAAGTCAATCTACGGAATAAGAGAAAACGATAAATTGGGGGATTCGACGAGACTGATATTGTGGGTGTGGCGAACGGCATGTTTTGATGTGAGGAAAGAGGAAAGCCGGTGACAGGATAGCGTGGAGGGACGAGATTCAAATATCCATATGTATAAAGTAACATACATATATATATATATATATATATATATGCATGCGCCGATCCATCGGAATGCAACGTGCAACTGAAAGTGGCGCGCGGTAGAAAAAGCCCGGCTGTTCGTCGGTAAAATAGAGAACGACTCGTTGGAAGGAACTAGAATTTATGCGACAGAGGGAGACACTGTACTCGGGTATCCGCACGCACAAAGTAAATAGACGATAGGGAAGAAAGAAAAAGATAAGACAGAGTGCACGAGCGAGGAAAAGGGGGAAAAAAAATAAAGGTCTGGAAAAAGATACATAAACGAGGACACACGTCGCTTTGGTTATGAAAAATTGCAAGCAGTGAAGAGCGTTGCGCAATGTCGATACGACACAAGTGAACGAGCAAAAAGTTCAAAAGTAAAGCCTAGACAGTAAGGGAAGAAATAGTTGTATGTACACTCAGCGTTATTAATGCCAGGAATTATCGACTGAGTTTGCCGATGTAAATTATATGAGTGGGACGGAGACAGAAATAGGTCTACAGGCCTAGGCATTAATGTCGCTGATTGTACATCCGAATAGCAAAGATGGAATTACTAAAAAAGAAAAAGGAAGAAACAAAATGAATAACGTGGATTAAGGCAATTCGTAATAAGGATTGGAGCTGAGCAACGGGCGGGGGCAAAGAGGGGTCTCCCTCGGTAAAATCCCAAAGGACGTCTCTCAGGACGCTTCGCGATGCTCGTGAGGATGTATAGTTTTAATTACCAAGGCGTAAACGCAGTAGGGACGCAAACGTAGCAACAGCCGGTAGCCTGAAATGAAATAATTCGCATCTGTTGCCTCTCGCGCAGCCATACCTATATCTACTGCCTGGCTCGCACTGTCTCTATAGGCATCCTTAACCGGGCTCAGCCAAGTAATATGGCTCTAGTCTGGTGCGCCAGTGTGCGCCATGGTGCGCATGTAGTAGAGTCTATTAGACAGAATTTTTTCTCTGTGATTTCTAATGGGTTACACCATTAGCCGTCGACTGTTCTTGCAGCGTAAGTGGTGGGAAAATAAATAAAAGTCGAGGGGTTGAATATCGGCCCTATGGCTTCACCAGCGCTGGCCGTTCTTCTACGGTTGAAAAGTGAAGCTTTAACGTATGTCTGAAGTCAGCGTAGAATAAAAAAGAATGTGCCAGGTTGCCACTGTCGATCGAGATTAATGAATCGTCGGGCACTCTTTATCTTGGGCCCGAACAATTTTGCAGGCGACCCTGGCTTCCTTCCGCGTAGGCAAGCATATCCTGTTGTGACGCCACCTATTGTACTCCCCAGGGTAAGCTAGAGGGACAGATAGAAACGATGGGAGAGCAAGTGGACTTTGAAAGACTGGATTTGAACCGTTAAAAAAAAAGCTTAGCAGCAAAGCTCAGCCAGCGCGGATCTTACGACTCGAAGAGTAAGAGGGAAAAAAATATACATGGTAAAAGACTAAATTTACGGGAGATGGTAAAAGGATGCCGTGGTAAAATTGAGTTTTATCTCTTCGGCTTCCAAACGATACCTTCTTGGGTCTCTCGTTCTGGTCTACGTAGGTATGCATAGGCTACGAGAAGCGCCAGGGGCGCCACCACGGGGCCGATATCCAGAACTTTTAAAATTACCCTGCTTCCCGGCCGGCAAGATAATATAACCTATTAAGGGTAGACGATGGAGGTTATGGCGTCTTGGAGAATCTCACCGTGTGGAACTAACCTCGAAGGTTACTCGAAGGCGCCCCAAGGCTTACCTGGTTCATTCTAGCTCTACGGTACGCACTACGGTGCAGTATAATATTTTAGATTACATAATCGCACGGTGATAGCGGAATTATGTACGTTAGCTACTGCTACAATCTGTCTATTGGACGTTTCTCCGTCGACGTCTTAACGTCATTATTTGTAGGAGCATAAATCGTGCTTCAAGGCGATAAACTATTTATTACCTCTCGAACGGAACCGTGACATCCGGGTTAAAATTTTGAAATGAAAAATTTGCAATATGTTCAGTAAAAATTATGAGAATGTTGCGTGTTTGGTATTGTAGGATTTTTGTTTTTTTTTTCATATATCCTAACTTTACCCTAAGATCGTTGGCACGACTATAGATATACGTATACGTGTATGTAACGGTATCATGAAAAAATGTATTTCGTGGAAGCATCCTCCAGCGCCTTTAAATTTGTATATGGCCTCGGGGGTTGAAATCGAAATATGTAGGTAAATTCGCGAGGGACCCGAATCCCAGTCGAATTCTAGGGAAAAAAGGTGAAATTACCCTAGGGATTTTGTGACGGAGAAATGGTATCAGGGTATAGGCGGATAATGAGTAAAGGCCGTAAGTTCGAGTATCACGAGTCAGGGTAGAGGGTTTTTTTTTTTTTTTTTATGAGATCTAAAATTCCCTAGAACAAGAAGAGAAGCCACCATTAGGAAACCCTACCTCTACCTGTTACAAAGTGATAGCATTAGACGTAATTTACCTAAAAAGTGTATTCTAGTCAAAATAAGCAGGCTGTTCAACCCTCTCGACACTCGTTACTGCCATAAAGCCCACTAGTTAATTATCCCATACATAGGGGGCAGTTGGCGGCCTCGATAAACACAGAAAAAAGAAACGCCCCTTAACCGGAATAAATGTTCGACGTCACGTTGAATCGCGTAACCAGGAAGAATCTAGAGGATTTTCTCGACCAATGAGCACATCCCCGTTCCCCCCGAGAAGAGTTTCGGCGGTGATATCGAAAAAGATTCGCCAGGGATTTCCACTCGATTGACGATAAATACGGCAAAATAAAAGGTCCAAAAAAAAGAACGTCGAAAAGAAGAAAGAGATCGAGCAAAAAGAAACAGCCGGTATGATCTTTGGGGATTGTGGATAAAAATGAAAGAGATAATTGCTCGGAAATTAAGCGCGAGACATTTGCCTGCTGCAACTGCATGACCGAATAGCGCATCGGGAATATCAAATATGACAATTTTACGCGCCACCCTAACCAGAGCCGTGTCTATATTATAATACGTATAGCTATAGATATATGCGTCCGTATAAAGTAGAAGCCACACCCAAGTAGGAATATTCCATAGTTTCCTAGATAGTTTCATAGTTTCTACGGAGGCTATATGCCTCTATAGCCTCCTAAAATGAAGCTTCGAGTTGCCCGACGCTATATTTATCAACGATAGTAGTGAAAGATACTGAAAATCATATTGGTCGTAGATCTTAAGCCGTGTATTATTTCTCATACTAAGGAAAGGTTAGGATGGTTTGTGGAGGGTGAGATTTTATTGGAGTTTAATGTAAGAAGCCCTCGGGGTGTAGGTGTCTACTCGGCTCTGATCTTATCCCAGAGATTTTGCAGTCTGAAGTATCTTTGCGAGATCTACAAATTTCTATCGACAATCTCAAACCCCCGACTAGATCACGGCTACGTGTTATCCAATACTTGAATAAGAGATACAGTTATGAAAAAAAACAGTATGCATGTCCTGTGAAAATGATGAATTACGTATATTTTTTTGGAAACACAAAAACACACCCATAGACAAAGTAACCTAAGCTTCGTTACTTGTAGAACTTTCGAGGAATTTTCTTGTATCGAAATTCTCGCGGCGAACAGAAACTTCTGTTTTGAAGGGGATGCGCATGCATTTGTGCACAGCTGTATGTATATATATATATATATACGAGACACAGACACGAGCATCTGCCAGCGACTGCCTCCGCGTCATGCCGACTTGTTTTCGCTCTCTGCTCAGTCCAAAAATCAGAGTTACTCATCAGTGAAAGAGTTTTTGAAATCGGTTCGGTAGTTCTAGACTTTTGAGGTAAAATACATAGGAACATTGAAACTTCTTCTTTAATATATTTGTATAGATATAGATATATACCGATGTATAGATATGTAACTGATAAGTGACGTCCTATTTTACTGACACCACTTTAGCAAATTGTAGGTATGAAAAAAAATTTTTTTTTTTTCACGTAAAAAAGTGAATGATGGGAAAAACAATTTTGGATGACATACGAATGTATTTGAAAAATAACAAATTGTTATGATTAGACTACTGTATTCATGGCTCTGGTATATTTTAATTTTAAATAGTAACCGACCAACGCCGCATATTAAATACAATGTATACAATATTCATACAGCCGCGCCCGGCAGATACGGTACTGTTAAGAAAGTGGCAGTAAAGTGGGTCGGAATATCGCAGACGCCATTAACAATGGTAATATTAATAATAGAAATCTCAGCGAGGAGAAACGTGAGGAGGAATAATATGGAAGACAAAAGAAAGAGCGGGGAAGGAGAAATGATAAGGTAAAAAAATTGCGGAAATAGTCCGCGGCAACGCGGAACGGAGCAATAAGACGTTGTAATGCGGAGGAGTACGCAATGGGAAATGAGAATAGACGCGAGGAAAGAGAAAGAAAAGAGAAAATAATTTCACAGAAAGAATAGCGAAGAGAAATAATGGCGATAATGATGGGCACCCTTGCAATTATAGAACAGTAAGAAAAACAAAGGCGCAAGTCGACGTCGGGATTCTCTACGAAATATATTTGAAAATTCAACATGAACGCTCAAGAGAGACGAGCGACAAAATCGTTAAGCCCGATTCACACAGACGTTCGCAAACAGTTCACTAGGGGCGCTCGCTGTCAGCCAAGATTCGTTCTCGAAGAATATGCATGGTTGGTATTTGACTTTTCGGGTGCATCAAAACACTCCGGAACGTAACGTCACATTAGAACTGGACCAATGGTCAACTTGTACTTTTAAAATCCTACACGCGGCTGATTAATCGCACTTGAAATCTGCACGGTGGAAACGTTGCATAACGTTTCAGAGCTGCGCGGATCAAGAGACTCGCCAGAGTCTCGCGCCAAGTACGTATAGCTGAGCTCGACGAGACGGTCATTACTCAAGACACATAAAAGACGAGCGGGTCTTAAAGAAACTGCTCGCGAATGCATCTTTCCAACGTGAGCCCAGCATAAGATGTAAAATGATGAAATCGCATCGTACGTAACTTCTATGCTGTATTACGAAATTCGTTCGTATTCCAACATCGACTTCGACTTGCTCCGCCATCTTTGTCCTTCTCCGTTATCCTCCTACTGTTCGAACGATTTGTTCAATTATCTTTCTCTATTGCAACAGCAATGCCGGAGCCATAACTGCCGCGCGAAGTAATCCCAACTCGCTTTTACATCTTGGCGTAACGGTCCGTAAAAAGTAAAGCTGTTTTTCCAAACGAACGACCGAATGCAGTGCACCTGGTGGCACTACCTGGAACTATTATTTATTAATAGTCTCGCGAAGCTCGAACCTGATAAGTTTTTCATCGAATTAGCAAAGAAAGACTGTGTTATAAATAAAGAGGGTGCTACTGGATTTTTCTTTGCCTTTCGACTTAATCCTGAATACATACACGTGGCCCTGACCTGGCGTCGCGTGTTTACTACGCTGAAGTAGTATTATGGAATCGGGCTTTATTAACGTTAAAGCTTAATGAGACTTTATAAACACGCCAATATTCTCAGCTATACGAGCATAGCCTATAAACCCTACTTGCGCATGTACGGGCAAAAGTACCAATTACTATACCGAGCTCGCGCTATATGGGAAACGCTTATGGGAATATTGATTCTCGCTAAATCGCTGAGAGCAGAACAGACCCGATGTATTGTGAAACTAAAAAAATATTGTTTACGAGGGAAAAAAACAAAATTTTCTTTTAATTTACTTCTCTCTCCTTCCTCAAGCATCGGTGCTTGGAGGTAAAACTAGTAGATGGTTATTATTATCATTTCGAAAAGCATATACCGCAAGCATCTAACGTCCTCTTTGAACTTTTAGAGATAAATCTGAAAAATTTCTGACATCAACGGCGAACATGTTTAAATTTTTCTTACTCCAGTTGTTTATTCCGAGCTTCTTCGGTGATAATTTCTACAGACTTTCATACAGTCCCAAAGCGTCTACTTATCCGCGGCGTAAGAACGTAATAAAGATAGCCATTGTTCCAACCGTAAACTTCGTAGACATAGCGGGACAAAAGGTTCGCAAGAAAGAAATAAAGTAAGACGAGGACGAGGTAGAAGAAAAAGAAGAGTTTCGTTCCAGCGGGTGAGTATTCGCGACGCAAGCGTAACCGGGAAAAAGACCATAACGGAAGTTCAGTCCCGAGGAGAGAGATATTCGCCGGAAGTAGTCGCCTATCACGACTTCCGTCGTAGAGAACGAAGTCGTTAGTGTTTTGATAGTGGCAGAAGGGAGAAAAGTCAGTGAGAACGGCGCGTGCGTTGCTCTCGCATTTCCACTTTTATTTACTACGTAAAACTTTTCATTGGCATTATAAAAGGACATTAGGTATCGATGGCAGCAGACTCGCGACTTGTTTCTAGAAACCTTGACTCTGCGTGGCTCTGCCTTTAGCGCTCTACTACAACCACCGCTAGTCACCGCCAGTCGGCGCTAGTGTCGCACATTGCACCGTCCTTACAGACGCTCTACGTGCAGGCTGATTCGCTAATAAAACCTGGAATACACGTGGCGCTGTACGAAAACGGAATACCTGGTGGAACAGTCAAAGAATACAATTGCATTTAACCCAGCATGGCACATGAAGACAAATTGCTTTAAAATAATTAAGCCAAAGTTATTAAACACAAAAAAACATGGTTGCTTTACATTTCAACATAGAGCCTGAAATTTGCATCAATATATGTTCGCATATCAGTAACACATATGATCAGCTTTTTTTGCTAAATATACTCCGCAGGACAATTTCACTACAAAATCATCATATTATCGATTGACACTTACATAATAATGGACGCTACCATGAATTTCTGTATAACGAACATAGATAACACTTTATTATCAGAATATACGTTATAAGCAGTAATATTGAAATACTCGTGATTATATATTCTGCTAATTTTACTATTAACATCGAATTTATATTATATCAATCAGAATTGTTGTTCTGTATTACAAATGTAATATATTACACTCCTGCCACGTAGTTAGGATTACAATACTGGTTTCATGTCCCTCGCGCTATTATAATTTAGGGTAAAATTTGTCCAAGAATTAGATCATGCATGTTAACCCTCTGACCCCTATCACTTTATATCGCATCTCTAAGCACCCAATGGGGGATCGTATTACAGCCTAACCTTTTTCCGCACATAACCTTTGTTCTAATTATAATTTTTTACTCCGACGTCCGTGACATGGAAACACCAGACGTTCAAAAATATGAATATGATCATCTTGAATCGATGTACATATAAATTATCCGAGAGAACTGTTAAAGCCATGCAACCCCCACCCTATATTTCTGTAGGAGGTACGACGGTTCGAAATAGGTCTGGGGTTGTTTTGCACTCCAGATCCATCTGTGGGCTGTCCGGTGTGTTCGGACACGCCGGGTTACTAAGCCCTACAAAGAAAGTTTGTCGTCGGTGCACCCGAAATACGTAGTAACAGCAGTAAAACAAAATCGTGATCGACGAAATTGATTTTCAAGAGATGTCAAAAGGTTTCATAGTAAAATGCTGAATTTAATAAATATATCATAATTACGCGATATATTATACAGTTTCGGTATTTTTTAATTATTACACAGTATAGAATTCTTATGATATAAGAAATACTCGTATAAGAATCAATATTCGTAATATACGACGTAGCGTTTGAGTTTCAAAAAGAATTAATTCGAACACGTCATCTGATGGCAGGCAACTTGCAAGCCGCTAAATCATCGCATATAGAAGCTCAAGAAGGCGAGTTGGAAAAGTGATTCTTCCGGCGCTACGGTAGATGTCGCCACGGTTGCAAAACCATGTAGCGTCCTTTTATCTTTCGATCAGTACTATTTCTATACCAGCGTCTCTAGTTTCTTTCAATACTCGTTGCGACATCGTAATACCTCCTACTTGCTTTTCAATCTGCTGAACACATGAAAGGAGCGAAGATGGAAACGATTCTTGCGGCTGAGTCCACGTGTTTAGATTGTTAGACTGTTGGGATTCGATTTTCATTGGCAGCAGCAGCCGATAGAGCCAGCACTAAGAACATTGATTAAGTTCCGCCGAGAATAGTAGATTCCACCGGTTCGCCCATTTATACCACATATATCATTTTAAACATAATTCACAATTCCTCGTGACATATGTATACAGGCTTCAGGAGTGATCGGGGATTATCGATTAAGAAACAAAGAAAAACAAATATAATAAAAATCTGTCATTTTTACCATGTCAATCGTTGTTCATAAAACTGACGTTTTCATATCTCAACCCATGCATATCAGATCAACTAACCCATGCATAATTTTCCATTGCTACTTACAGGGCCAAGTGTTGACACCCAATGCTGGGCGTTCAATCAATGGCATTTGATTTTGACATAACTCTAGACCCATGACAATTACGCCATTGGCTAAAAATTGTTTACAGATACTGATTAAAAAGTGATAAAAAAAAACTGGACCAATTTTTCGTATCTTATCATTGATTTTCAATACTAACCAAAAAAAACTTATATCTGACGCTTAACCGAGACTATTCGTTCAAAGTAAATGTCGTCGCGGTTAGAACTTATGCGAAACTAGTAACAAAGGGTATTTCCCGCGATTAATTTGTCCTAACCTACTTCTGTCTGCTCGAACCGCCCGAATGTCAAGCTCGTTGTAAGGAAAGCAAAAGGTTTGTCGCCCCTGGTTTCTCTTTCCGCAATTTCCGGAACACGTCAAGATTATCGCGTAATGAGGCTATACATTTCCGCGTGTCTATGTCCGCGACGGGCAGACTGCGAGATGCTGCAGCCACCCTTGGGATTTACGAGGGAAGTTTCTAGACTTCGTTGAGTTCGCGTCAAGCCACGTTATGGTCCGAAGTCGCGCGAGGAATGCCGACAGATATTGCCGTCGCGGTGGCGTCGCCGCCAACGACGCCGGCTTTACGAGCCGCGAATATCCAATCTTTGAAACTCGCACAGGATCAACTCCCAATGATATTTCACGGATCCTTATCGATGTACGTCGAACTGGGTCAGACACTGATTTCAACGCACCCGTACAATACTAGAAGAAAGTGCATTACCCGTCGCCCCCTAAACAATCATTTACACATCAATCCCTAATAAAATACTTCACGACTATTTCTTCATGCCTACTTAAAATCGTTAGTATCTCAAGTATCCCAAGTATCATCTTCTTGAAACTTGCCGAATATCCTCGCGTAAGATGCGCGCTCGCCTTAAAATTTTTACACACACATGTACACCAGTTCAAAGTCATATAGCTATATGGGTATACAGGTGCAAACGAAGCTGAAATACTTAAGTTAATAATCCGTCCATAAGAGGGCACGAGTCGACAAGTTTCAAAGTGGCGCATCAATGTGAAAATAGTGCAGGAGAATACTGCACTTGGAAAGTGCAACCCACACTTCCTCAGGTATTGTACCAGCGACAGAGAAGACGTCGCGACGTCGACGATCTTCAACGACGAGGTTCAACACGTTCGAAGCTTAGAGTTAGCCAAGTGATTACAAGACGTTCGCATGGGTAGGATGCACTCGTATGCACCGAGTAAGTATGCAAGGATGCACTAGCTAGGAAACAAGAAACAGCAACAAGCTCAGACTCTACGAACGAAACTACGTGTGTATACGCGACACTCTACTCGAGTACTTAGGTATGCTTTGCTTTGGTCTCTAATAACTTGCTCCTGACTTGACTTACCGTCTTTCCTCCATCCCTGTTTACTTGGACCGAAGTTACCATGAGAATTAAGCTATTGCGGAATTCCGAACTCGGCCAACAACTTTCGCCTTGATATCCAGTACGAGTGTCTGCTGGACCTACGCGTCGATTAGCCTATTAAAATTTTACATTGCAATATCCGAATCGCGTGCAAATTAAAAATATAACATATACAACACTAATGCATTTGGTATGCGGTATAAATACGAAAATATGTGTGTCGTCTCGCCTGACTTTTATTAACTCTTTCGGGGGTATCCTCCTGAATTTCCTTATTCGGTATATCTGGGTACAGACGACCCAGGCATTTTCAAATTATTATATCCTGCCACGGAATTGACGGTTTTGCACATTTTTTCTTTCATTTTCAAATTTCAAGTCCGAGCAATGCAAATAAATCGTTACACGTAGAGGGCGCAGCGGTGCCTCGTCTATTCGTTTCATCGAAGATACAGCGCGAAATTTAAAGCCTGTTGGTCGCGGGCGACCCTCGTATTTCTCAAAGGGTCGAGTCTCGTTCAGTCGCAATAAATTGTAGAAACGTCTAAAGAAGAGACTGACGATGACAAGCGAAATATACAGCAAAGTATCGTCTGGTAAATGCAGACAACGAATCTACCGCAGTTTTACTATCTGGTAACAGAATGGCGAAAGGCGGTGTGGTTTGTCCTGAACTCGATTAATGATAATGAACGCGCCCAGCCAATTCCACGGTGGCCAACTAACTAGTTTCGTTAGTTACGCAAGATTAAATCTAAATGAATATTTATAACGACTCGTGTGACCGCTCTGTCCTCCTACGCCTTTACGTCCCGGGTCAAAGGTCAGTCTGGATTTTCATTTCCGAAAGACGCCATTCTTCGTCACACGAAACACATGAAACCCGTGGACCGACTATACGTGAAGCCATGTAAGCAAATTAAAAAAAAAATATTTCCAACATCAAAATTCAGGCTACCACTTTTCTCTTCTTTTTAAAGGAAACAGGAGATAAAGGGGACTGCAAAATAAATATGGACGTATTCGACGTAGCGGAAAGCCGAGTGCGCGACACGAATGGCGGATAGATACATATTTCTCCTGCACGTTCCCAGAGACTTGTACGTGACCGATATTCCCGTGATATTCCAAAGATATTCCATGGGTATAGCATCGACCAAGTCTCACCAGCCGTACGCCAGGCACATGTACGATCGTACGTGTACGTGTGTCCACAGGTACGTTTCATAGGAAGCCTGGACCAAGTAAAACGCTTCCTGGCATTACATGGCATTCTGCTATGCGAATCCGAACCAGACGCGCGCGAATCTTCCTTTTCAATTTTCAGCACCCTTCTTCGCCAGTTGCACTTTGCATACGCGTACCGACATGTATCTTACCTAGACAGGATGCACTTTGGAATATTTTATGCAACTCTCACGAGGAATATACGTGGATGGGCATGAGCACATAGCGCATATATATATATATATATCTTCATACGCACATTTTCCACATTGTCCATAGTGCAATTTTTCATGAGCACATCGCCGGTATCATATGCAACCCGGACACAATTATAATTGCGTAATATAACGTATGCAAGCGTATACGAGCAATGCACCGAGTAATAATTGCATACAAATATTCATTGCGACTCATAAAGATGCTGTCAAATGTTTTTCAATTTTTTATCCGCAATTTCTAGTTCAGCTTAAAACCTGATATTACCTAACCGAACCCCAATTTTCTCAAAGCCACCGGCATCCGCAGTATCGTAACCGCGCTTGCCGCAAATACTCTGGCCATACGTATACGTAATATGTATAGGTGAGAAACTAGTCGGGGAAAAACCCATAAAAATAATCAACCTGCACGCGTTCCTAATATAGTTGTGTGTGTGTGCAGCGATCTTAACCCATGTTCACCCACGTATACCAACCCTGAGGTAATATTCAACTGGGTTTACGAGGACTCTGTTAGTGGTGTTAGGTTAGTAGCAGTAGCGACAGCAATAGGAGCACCGTGTCCTGGGCAACCCGCATGGCCTCAGAGAGGAGTAACGCGTTTCTAACGAAACTACTGGTACACAGTTAACATACCGTCTGTAGACTGCCGACTGCCTAATGGCATATCCACAGGATCGGCGTTGCTACTCTGGTCGCGTAATGAGAACCGAGTAAGATGACTCGAGATAAGACGCACCTGTATCCGCATCCTGCTCCAGCCTCTTCCAGACGAATCTTATACCTAGCAATCTATTTGTAGCATTCATTGAGTTTCTATCGTAATCTTTTTCTTTTTTTTTTAAGTCAGAAACATCTTTTCGTATTCTATGATACGAATGCTTATCAAAAGAATGACTACTGTGTCTGAATTTTCATTCGGTATTCACGCAATCAAGAAGAGCAAACGAGGCAGGCACGTCGTACGTATTCCAATTTTAATGACCAATTTTCCGAAAATTCTGCCTTCTCGTTTTACGGTTCTTTCATGTTTCGAATTATGTTACGGGCGGACAAGTTACGTCATAACGTATTTACTTTGAACGTTTACCGAGTGGAGGAAAGAAAAAGAGGACGAGGATAACTAATCTTAAGCTGACGTTGAACCTTTGATGAAACGGCCGCCGTGGAAAGTGGATAGGATAGCGTGAAGTGTGCAATTATTATTTTTCAAGGGAAAACACGAGGCTAACATTGCCATTGCAAATAAAGACACGATCGATCTATATATAGGTATAGTGTTGCCTTTAAATAGGGCCATTTGCTTCGAGCATCGTTATGCATTCATATCGCGTAGCATTGGCTTAATTATTCATCATCAAATTAGTCCCCTATCTCGCCATTAAGCTCAACCCCCACCCCCACCGCCCCGAATAACAACCGACGATATTTTATCAAGTTTTCCCGCGTGCTCGGTTCCTTTGAGGGCTGCTTTAGAGGGAAGCAGAGAAAAAGTTAAAATCGCCCTCTCAGTAGTACAAAAAAGATCTTAATGTACGTCAATTTATAAGAATTACGGATCAATTTCCTGTCGATAAAACAGGGACAAACACGTTTACCGTGAGTTATTGCCGCGCATAAGTGCACGTAATCGCCTTATAACATTCATCGTCGTTAAAGTATGATGTATGTAGGAGGTGCATGTGCGCGAGCGCCACGCGGGCATCCAAGCACCCGCGCAATTTCCTTATTATTCAAAACGAGATTTTGTGGAAAAAAAAGCAACGTATTTTACACAAAAACATGGAGTAATTAACTGAAAGCTGTTATTGAAGGTCCCTGTATTTTTTTTTTCATTCGAAATTGCACCACCATCACTCTAAGGTGCCCGTAAGTTTCGCTATGCCATTATGCACACCTGTAATTTTCATCTTTATAGCAAGTTCTAAAAAAAAAGGGAACAAGAATAACGTGCCTTTGCCGTACGTACAGGCGACCTACCTTGCCGACAGAATAAAATTTTTTTTCTGTAAAAAAAAAACCCAACGAAAAAATTCTTAATTTTGTATATCAGCGCACGGATGCATAAACAAAAACGAGAGATTCTCAAAAATGCATACACCCACGAGATAAGCGCAAACAGATAAAATACAAAGTGCATACTGTACAGGCCCCTTATTTGTCACGAAGATTTCTTTCCAAGAGTCGTTGTTCCCATCTTATAGCAGTAGCCTTTCGTCGAGTCTGCTCTGGTATCGTCAAGGATATTGTCTCTGTCAGCAAATATGTTTTATAGCGACATCATGGCGTGTTCAAGATGTATAACGGATACGAGGGATGCAGGAGAGTGTCGGTGCGCAGAATACGACGAGATTAAAATGTGTTAGGTGTTTCAGCGTGTATACACGTGGAGGATTCAAGGATGGGGTAGGATGGCAGCGACAGCCAAAGTGTAGGACTAGAGGCAGCTATTGGATTTGTAATAGCCTATACCGCGCTATAAAGGTGCCTACACAACCTTTAACCTCTTTGGGCACCCACACACATACGCATTCAAATATGCATACACATACGTAACCCACACACACATCTACTCGCATATCGAAATTGCACGCCATTTTCTCAGATAGGACATTGCGGTCCCATAAAGTCGCACGGCTAGACTGAATGCATTATTCTCCCTGGAATTTAAAGGGTGTCCCACACCCGCCATTACTATGCACCTTCCACCCTACCACGTGTCCGCCACGAAACGACCAATGGAATTACGAGCCACGTGATATTGGTTTTCCCGCCAAAATTATATCTGTCACCTGTCACAACAATCATAATACACCGTGTCTCTACCAACCTACGTAGCCATGTCCCTTTGAAGCATTAAAATTGACGTAATACGAATTAAAGGTAAATGTTTGATCGGAAGGAATTTATACAAAATTTTTTTAAACTGATATTGACTATAACGCGCGATAATACCAGCGCGGACATATGCAACACGTATACACAGTTAACGATGTCCGGCACGTTTAATGTTGTCCCATAAAATTGAGCCGTTTCGCCCGGCGACAGGAGGGGACGATTAATCCTCATTCGGTCGATAAGGGTATCCTAAGGGATGACGATGGACGATGGGGTTTCAGAGGTTATACCAGATCACCATGAAGCTTCCTTGGTAACCCAGGTACGTCCTGCGTGTGACAAGATTGACGGGACGAGGATTCCGAACACGTGGGGGATAGAAAGGGGAAAAAAAACCGAGAGAAAGACTGTGTGAGAGGGAGAGAGAGAGAGAGTGGGGAGAGAAGAGGAGACGAGGAGAGAGAAAGAGAGAGAGAAGAAACGACCAACAGAGTAAAAGAGAGAAAGGTCCTGTGAGTGACGTACAGCCGACAAAAATCTCATCCCCGCTCCATTAATGTCCCGACAGAACCTCCCACCCCTACTCATCTTACTTATCCCCCAGTATCTCTGTATTAGAACCTGGATATTTCGATTACCCCCACTCCACGCTGATATTTGCATTATCACGAGAGTGTGTGCGTGGCGAAAGCAGTAGGGGTGGGATGGAAGGGAGGGGGATGAAAGGGGTTCAAGATATGCTCGCGATGCATAATAAAAAAAATGGCGCGGCCTAAGAAGGGTGAGCGAACGCGAAATTTTTCGTGGTGCGAAATTACGCGAAAAGTATAACGTTGGAAACAGAACGTAATTATTGTAAATTATCGCAATGCCTTGTGGAGGCGGGGAGTGAAGGGGAGGGGCACGGCTACGCAACATAGACGGTAGGGATGATGGGCTGGAAAGGTGAGAGGGCACAGTTTCGGCTCGCTCAAGTAATTAAGAAAGTTATGTAATGCCCTCAAGGCTCATTTTCATAATCACCGCGATAATGGTATAAATTAACAGTTAGCGTAAATCAAAGATGTTTTTAAACTGGGCTTTGCAGACCTCTATCTTATACTATGTTGCAGTAACTCCTTCGGGTACGTGCTCTGTGTACCCCAGCATTCGGATATCTTTCGGGGGATAAGTTGCTGATGAGAAACTGAGTGAACAAGATTTTATGTTAATGTCACTAGGCACCTTGAGGTTTTATAGCTGCCGCCTATCTTATGTACCAACAGGGTGCGACACCTAGGATGGCTACTTGCGACTCAGCCACCCTGTACATACAAGCCAAACGTGCTTTTAAAGTTGACGAATTGTTGTATCCAAGTCACTGTAAAAATGGACGTTTCGAGTAACGTCTGCAGGTATGAAAAAAAGAAATTGACGTAATTGCTTCGATTCTTTTTCGAGACACATACTCTTTGTTTAGATATTCGTTGAAAAAAAAATTTTTTTTTTAAATAGCGCGTGAGACCATGCATGAAGTTTATTACTGTTTGTATCGGAATATTTTCTTAAGTCTTTCAGTTTATTCGAATTCGAGATTGCTGAGCTTTTAAATTTTGGTAATTTCGTCAACGTCAAATCTTAAATATGTTATTGGCATTCGAGGATTAACTGCCTAAAGTACATGTCAGTATCTGACAGGATCAAACTATATCGTATTGTACATAAACGACACGATAAGGGTTTGACACAATGTAACCATTATCACTGGGTTTCTCGAAAAGAGACTAAAAAAAGAAATTTACGAAACATTAATACATCCCCTACGGTTCTATGCATGTGTATATACAGAAAATCTTGCTTACTTTATCATCTTCAAAAAAAAAGGCATACAATTTTGCCTCGGGTATCGTACGAATGAATGAACTTGGATGAAAAAAAGATCCACGTACATTTTCCTGGCACGAAATACACTTGGATGCCAGCGTTATGCGAGTCGTACAAAATACAGTGAAGAATCGTATAAAACAAGTTGAAAATAAAAATACGTATCAGAGGTGCAGCGGTATTGTCATTATTCGCGGGAAATTCGAAATTTCGAGCCCACAACTGCTACATATATATATATATGTGTGTACACATCTGCAATGCACAGGTATGCGCAACTCGTATTCTCAAACGCAATCCCTGCAACATTCGTAACGCAACCTCGAGAATTCGAGGCTTTCTCGACGGATAACCGGATTAATTAAGGTCCCTGCAAATGAGGAGATACCTTGTGCTAACAAACGCGAATTAACGCGATGTGCCGGCGAATCTCGGAAATTTCGCTCTCGCAACAAATAAATTAACGTGTCTCAGAATTGCGACTGCCAGCTAATATGAAGACGGATATAACGAAATATGACAAAAGGCTCAGACATCGAATAAGATCCTTATTGACCAATGGAATGCGCTCTTATGGCATAATCCAAATCTATGAGGTGGAATTGGTTGAGTTTCCACACGTAACGACTATTGAAAACAGATTGAGACAGTCGCTCTTGCCAGTAAGTTCAGGAACGCCTGAAGAGCCGAGATAGCAAGGGGAATCCTCAACGATAGACGTTACGGACTAGCCAAGTCGTGCGACGTACCTGCTTTCGGTGTCGTAGATAACTATTATTTATTTCTCAGCGATATTAACGCGACTTAAGGCACAAAGAAAGTTGCGGGACCATTAATAACGAAGTATAGTAGCTAAGCTACCTTGACTGCCTGTACATGCCAAGTATAGTGCACGCTATACATTCTTTAAATTATTATCGGCAGAACGAGTAAAATATGTGGCGCTGTATACGCCAAGTAGTTATCTTAGTTTACAGTGGGTTCAACGCGGCGCCACCGTCGCATTACCTGATCAATTTCTAATATATATTCTGATCCCCGTCAGGGAATACTTCTTCCAGCAAACTATCCGTATTGGTGAAGGAAAGCGAAAATAGAAGAAAAAAAAGTAAAGACATCGATATCAGTTATACGAAACGTCGATCGATTTGACGCGCATTCCTGGTGTCGCCAAACCCACGTACTTGGTGAAATCGACGACGATAAGTCTTTCCGCGGTCGGGCGCGCGACAGGAAGAAGAGATGGCACGAGAAAAAGTATCGCGGCGACAATGTCGCAGGATCGCAGAACGTAAATCCAAAACAGGAATAAGAAGGCGCGCGAAAAGCGTAGAAGAGATCGCAGTGCGGGGTTTTAAATTGTCGTAAAAAATGGCTCCTCCGGATTAAGAGGATTTGGTCTCGCGCGTTATCAGCTTGGAATGTTCGTTGGCTGAAGGGGATGAAAAATAAAGGGGAGAGGGGGGGGGGAAGCCAGCGAGTATCTAAGAGTAGGATGAAAAAACAGGGAGTGGGGTTGAAAAACGGTACCGTGGAGAAGTATGTGCACACAAAGGATTCGACTGATGCAAAGAGAGGATGAGGGGAGGGAGGGGGCGGGGGAGAGCGAGTGTAGGAGAAATCTCAGTAGTGGGGATGCGGAAAAGCCGAGGTGTATTCGTTCGTTTACGCAGAGCTTCCGTGTCCGCATAAATCATTGAGGGGATCGCAGGAGGATGAGCACTCGAGGAGTAACAAATATATCACTTTTGGACAGCTCAAGAATAAAACAAACAAGGACTTCGCATCCTTTACCTTTGCACTCTGTGCTATACGTCACACCCTTCTAGGCGACTCTGCGTCTAGTACCACTTGTCCTGCGTGTACGTATACTAGATCCCATGGTGTACGTAAAACTGTATTGTAACAGGGCATAGCTGTATTTCAAGAGATTTTGTTGTTAGAACTTTGAATTATATGTGCAATTGTTTCTCCCTTGGGAAATTTTCGTCTATCGCGTTGAGAGTGGTTTAGTAAATTTTGATTGGTGCTTTTAAGTTACGTTATGATTCAGAAACAAGATAAAAAAAAAACTTTAGTATAACGAAAATATTATGTTAAGAAAGTGCGTCGTTGGATGGTATAGAATCATAAACCGTCTTTGTAGAAACATTGGGATATTTAAATAATGTTATACTTTCATTTCCTCTTTTTTTTTCTATAACACAGCTTTTGAACGCTTCCAAAGTGACTGAAATTGCTCAACAATACTATGTAGCAGAACGATGGCAACTGCAGAGGTAAAAGTAGCTATGTTAAATTTGCTATTTGAACTTTTCGTCCAGGCACGTTTTGGAGTAAACCGGAAATCCTTTCAATTAGTTAAAATGACCAAGGCACACGCGCAATTGGTTCAGTGTTACTGTTTTCTTTTCTGTTACAATTTTTAAGAGGTACTTTATTTTGATGTTCTTTTTTTATATTTTTCTTCTACCTTCTCGGCCCCTTCTATTCACGCTGTCGTTATCTACAGACTATATCATGCTTTGGACTTACGCATAATCCAGAATGCAAAATTTTCTGGACCTTTCACTCGATCTGAAGTATTTACGAGATTTCTGTAAACATGATATATTCATTCTGTTTTGACTTATATTCCTTTCGAATTGTTGTCATATCAAATAGTGCTGCCAAGCCACTTACATAAAATTCAAGAGACTTGGATAGTAAGTCGGGTAAAAATAGATTAATGACACGTTCCTGTCATAATCGTTTCGTTTTAAAAACTATCTTATTATACATATAAAATGTTAACTCAAACTAATGTCGGTGATTGATTACACATAGGCATGTAAACGTTACTATTATTCATATAGTTGTTAAAATAAACAGATAGATAGATAGTAATGATTAATGAGAATCCTACCTGTAGACTCGGGTGGCAGCCCAATTCCAGGAGAGTGCGCACCACACCAGCATGTCCTTTGTTCACAGCAACGTGTAGGGCTGTCTGGCGCCTTTTATTACGAGCATTTAAATCCGCACCAGCGCCGGCAAGAAGCGCCATTACACCAGGTTCATCACCAAAAGCGGCGTGATGGACGGCTCTGTCGCCATCTTTGTCCTAAAAGGAAATGTTTACAAATGAAGTTGCTGAATGTGCTATATCATAAGTTAAAGATTAAAAAAAGTTGCAAAGTATATGTACATAAGTTTGCTAAAAAGTGATTATTAAAATACCTCAATTTCAACATCTGCCTTGTAACGAAGGAGAATTTTTATAACTTCCAAATGACCATTTTGACTTGCAGCCTGCAGTGCAGTGTGGCCTGCAAAGACGCCATTCACATCAGCTTCCGGTCTCTTTAAACAGTCCTCGCATTTTGACGCATCACCATTAGCTGCGGTCTTTACTAATTCTTCGTTTACGTCTCCAGATACATGAGACTCGAATAACTTTTTTAACAAGGCTGATAAACGTTCTGTAAATGTGTATCATAGTTAATGACATCAGGTTGTAATGCCAGAGTAATGCCAGATATATTGTAATATTAAAAATAATATAACACTGACCTCCACTGCTATTTCCTGGTACACTGCCGTCACTATTTGCAACTTTGGTTACTGCCTGAGGATTGTATGTCCAAGATGTGCTACACACTTCAACTTTCAGATCTCCATCATGATATACCTGTTGCACTCTGCCAATCTTACCCAGAGTCTATGAAAACAGAAAAGCATATTTCAAAATTGTTATCAATATTCTTATGCTACAACAATCATATACGTGTGCATACAAACGTATGCAAAATGATAAAACAAATAGGAGTTATGATCAACATAGAGCAGTCGCTTGCTTTACAGATTTGACCTCAAACGATATAATAAAACTAAACATTTTATCTCAAAACGATGTTCAGCAGAGATACATCACAAAATTATCTAAGTACGATAATTGTACAGGTCGATACGCAGAGCATAATTCACCGACATATTGTGCTATTCTACTGCAGAATAACGTTTCTACGTTGGAAGTCCACATGATGGTAAAGCAGAATTTCTGTTTTACCAGAAACCTTCTCATACTGAATAAGATAAAGTCGCTAATTACTAAATTATAATTTGAATATGAACGTGATGCATTACTTACGGGTGCCATAGCTTCAGCCCACTCCCCATGTCCACGTTGCAACAATTTAATCTTTTCCAAATCGTTACAAATTTTCACTAGGTCTCCCACAGCAAAAGTTTGACTATCTGTACTTGTACTGGATACCGGTACTGGTATTGGAACTTTAGTTAACACTGCTGGATTGAAAGTCCAACGATTTCCACTAGGATAGGACACGACAATGTCATGATCCTCATCGATACCAACAACTGTTCCTGTGGTACCAAGGCATTCAAACATACCATCAGTCCAACCACCATGACTGTGCTGGAGAGACTGTACTATCTCTAGATCCAAATCAACTTTAACCTGTACCATTAACAGAAATAAGTTAGTAAATTGTATATTATTGTACACTAATATAGGTACAAGTAGTTTATCACCTTTACCTGATCTCCTATCTGTAGCCCATGAGGACCTGTACGCCCTGGTCCTTGTTCTCCAAGTAATGGCAGATGGTCTCTGTAGACTGTTTGACCTTTAGCATCATTGACAACCTTCAAATCCGCCTGGAATCATTAAATAACAATTTTAATTATATTTAATTTACAATTTACAATACACGAGACAAACTTCGTCAGGTTTCATTAACTTACCATTCCCTCAAAACCAACTCGATACAAATTTTTGGCACCATTATCCCAAATCACATAAGCAGCAGATCGAGGACTAGCAGCAGACCAGTCCTGAACTTCATTAACTTTTCCTCTCCGACCATTCCCACCATCTTGATCTTCCCATTGCCAATCTACACCTCTGACTACACGTGCTCCAGGAAATATACCACGAATGGCAATCTATGATAAAGTGTAACAAGTATTAATTATCTCTCTCCACTTGAGTAATTTTAATTTTACCTTTTTGCTTTTTCTTCTACTCTCTAGCATAACTCTTTCGCTTCCTGGTGTGGCAATACGATAGAATCGATGTCTCAGATGGTGCTTGTCTCCATGATAACATATAGAGCATAAGTCATAATTTCCACACTCTGCACACTTCCAGCGTATTCCAAATATTGGTTGTTGACGGCAGGTATCACACATGGTGCCATCATGTTTCACACCAGTAGGTGCTGAATCAAGTATTCTTAAATCAAATGCTCCAGAACAGCGATAGTTTGCTGCTGTGCCATTATCCCAGACAACTACGACTTCTTCGGGAGATTCAAAATTCCTTACAGTTCCTACGTGACCTTCTCCTCCATCCTATTGTATATAATATAAATTACACATTTTTTAAAGATATGTATAAATAACTTTTTTATAATATTTAATATAACCATACAAATGCTAAATACTCACTCTTTAATGTATTATTTTTTAATTTATTAATAATTAGACTCAAATTC
Source organism: Syrista parreyssii (assembly GCA_030142615.1). Classification (NCBI taxonomy): domain Eukaryota; kingdom Metazoa; phylum Arthropoda; class Insecta; order Hymenoptera; family Cephidae; genus Syrista; species Syrista parreyssii. The sequence continues at coordinate 703,372 of JARQTG010000380.1, forward strand.
ATACATAGGAACAGTATAGACAATTTTTCAGTACGCAATCAAGTTTAAACATCCAACGTAACTTTTAATGAGTTTATCTGATTTATAACTTTTGTGTCTAACTGAAGAATCAAAGTAAACTTAAGTTGAAACAATAGTTATATCATTCTGCTAATACCCATAAGATACTGGGAATATAATATTGAAAATATTTATGAAAACAAAGCAAGGATATGGTCTCATAAATAAATTTGTAAGTAATTGATAATATTATTATTAACATTGCTGGATATAATCATTATTAATATATTATAGCAAATTAGTGAATTATTAAAATATAATAAATGAAACAAATAAACCAAATTCAACTCAACAAAACCAATTTCGAAAGGTAAAAATTAATTTGCATAATATATATCTTTATGTAAAAAATATCTCAGTCGTTGATAGCCTCAACGATCAACTCCTAAGAACTATACAGTGAACCACCATATGACAAATGGTATAAAGTATGGAAAACTAATAATAACATGGTCATCATGCACAGCTTGCTACCCTAAAAATGTTAATGATTGAAAATCGAAGAAGGTAATAATTTGGACAGGACGAAAATTGGTCAGAATATAAGATTCATTTGCAGTTAGAAATAAACGCAAAGGCATTATTATAAAGCTTCTCATGAAACTTGAATTTTGGTTAACCAAGAATTCTAACCTGCTTGCCCCATTTCCATTCGGGACCGCGGATGACCCTGGCACCGACGCCTTCCATCATAAATCTCGTCGTACGAGCACCGGCACTCGCACCAGCCTCCATCATTCGCTGACAAACGAAGCTTCACCGAAAACGCGAAACTTGAAGGAACACAAAACACTTCGTTCAGAAACGTACACTGAAAAATACCGCCATCTTAAACTAACGTCAAAACACTGTGGCATCACAAACGGTACTTATTCTTCTAGGGATCTTTTGCTTGCCCATTTTCCAAAATTAATATGTATATGTCGTTTGATTTTTTCCTTTCCAATAAATATATATGTACACAAATTCATATTCATCCTACTGTTAATTAACATGCAAGTGTGCTTATTTTTGAAAATCAGTAATCAATCCCACGGCAATATTCGTTTCACAAAAAAGCATTTGGCTTACACAGTTTAAAATTCATGACATTGCATTTTACTGCTAAATAAGTAATTTGAAAACCAATAGTAGCAATATTTCGTATTTCCCAACAAGAAGTTATTATATTCGTAACACGTGGTCCAACTATTAAAGCCCATTTTACAATGGGACGTTGTCGATAAACATTTGTCGTGTCGTTTCTACAAGCCAATCAGAATTATTTTCTTTGCTTCTTTGCTGTTCCAATTAACTTCTAAAAAATAACTTATGTCATACAACTCATTGTAGAATAGCTTTAAATATGATTTAACTTAAATCTGTAAGCTGTATTTATATTTTAAAATGTAATATTAACATATCATAAATTTTGTATCATGCAGAAACTCGAGAATGTGAATTTTTATCGTTGTGCTATTAAAAATCTTTGATAATTATATGGAGTTCTTTATAAATACTCAATTTCTTTGTTCTTTATTGAATCGAACATAAAAAATGTCATTCTATTTATTACGACCCAAGGATATATTATCTTACAATCAATAGATTCTTCTTCTTTCTTCGTGGGTTTAGAGGACAAGCACCAGACTTTCAGCAGATTCAAATGATGAAATTCAAACGAACGCACAATCGAATTTATCACTATATAGTAACTTTCTTGCTTCACACTTGTAGAGCCTGTACATACATGTTACAAAATACTTGTTTCAACGCAAATCCTACCGGTTTTTTAAAAATAATAAAATAATTTAAAATACGTTATAACACACAAATCTACATACACAAACGAATATGCAGAAGTTCCATTTTATTTATTGTAGACTATTGTTAACCGCCATTAAGAATTTAAACAGTATTTTAATCTCAAACGTCGAGCCATTTGTTCAGACTTTACTCCCACCCGTTACATAAAATGTTACCAGTGAATAGAAGATAAAAGTGTGCGCAAAGTCCCAAATACCGATCATTCTCGTTGGAGTTACGTGTGCCATAGGATGGTAGATGATAGTGTTGCGCATTAGAAACGACGTCGTAAGTGTCTTACTGTAATCATATGAAAATAGAAGGAAGGATGCCAAGTCTAATGAACTCTTCGGGATCCTGGATGCATCGTTATGCCGATGTGACAAACGCTAGGACTAAGTATGAATCCAGTGAAAATGACTTGTGATCCAAGTATCGGTTTTCCGCGTGACGGTTCTACAATTTATTTTCGTCGCCGTACCCATTCTCTTATATTACACACGACTCGACTGCACTTGCGACAATTGGCGTTAACGTGGGATGGCAGCAGCCCTGAAGAAAAATCATTCTCGTAGAAGATTGGCCGCACTCACTTTCCTATCCAATATATCCTTGGACGGGAGTCATAGGGACACCAAATTAGCACTGCTACCTCGTAACGGGGCGATACATCACAGAACCCTCAGTGAGAGTCATACGGTGCCTGCTGAACTACCTGATTTGGAGAGCTCTGCTGACGAGGCTGTAGATTGCTTGACAGAGGAAAATGAATTATCGAAGCTACCAGAGTCATCCCCACAGCCTGTTCATAAGACTGTAGAACACCACTCTCTTAGCTCTGACTCCGATGGGCTTCTTACACCTGCTAAGGCTACTGTCGCTGCCTTCTTGGATCAGGAGCGCACCTATCCTCCCCTGGGAAGTGGAATTCATGGAACCTTCAGGGATCGGTAACTTTATCTTAGTTTCTATATTGCTCCCTCTCAAGTTAATTTAAAGACCGACTCATACTTATTTATACTGTGATTCACATAGATTATTATTAGCAATATAGTAGACAGCTGTAAATTCAATTATGCTTTTTTAAAGTTTATTCAGATGCATTACAGTTAAAGTATTTACAAGACTCATATCCAAATTATATTATGAAATGACATCTCAATAGTATTCTATAACTGGTCAACTTTTCTGTGAGAGATATTGTTGTCCATGTTTGGTCTCGGAGACTACCAGTTATTTTTGTCTATTAAATGTATATGGATGATATAGAGTTGACATCCAATCAACTCTATAAATATTTTATGTACGCCGTTAAATGTCACTCACGTTATTCCATTTAAAAAAATTCATTAGAAAAATATACATTTTCAATTACAAAATGCATGAAGGTGTCATGCTTATGTTTGGTTTTTCCAACTGATAAATAATATTGGCGAACAATGTGATTATTGGTATTAATTCCATACCCTCTTCATGTCCTTACATAATAAACACGAAACGCATTGATAATTTTTCTGTTAGCAGCATAAAGAATTTTAAAAATTGCGACAATAATATTATTTCTAATCGTGCTCAAGTACACGATAAGGAAGTATTAGCAATCTCTGTTTTGTAATGATTTTTTATTTTTACTGTGCCACTTTAAACGACGTCTATACCTTATCTTAAATTGATAAGACACTAACATGATACAAAGCATCAAAAAGCGTCATTATTGATACAACACGTGCATATATCGTGCTTACACTATATTCATTCTCTGACAATATGGAGTCTGCAGATAAGCCAACTAGTATTTCGCAGTCATATATTTAATTATACTAACCGGATTATGAGTGGCTTATGGAACCCCTTACGTAATTCATTAAGAGCATTAGGCCTCAGTAAATAAAATGATCCATGTTTGCAATGCACTCTTATTTAAATGCTGACACTCTGTTATCATTGAGCAAGGGTCTTAAAATTATCATTGAATTGCCATTAATTTTCTCTCAACAGAAGTAACTAGCGTCAACACTAATGATTAAAAAAATACAGAACACTTATCACGCTTTCTGAATGCAATTAAAATGAGTTCATGGATAAATAATTTATTTATACAAGAACCCTGTGACTTCGTATTGAGAATATTATTTTATTATTATCTGCGTATGATTACAAATGTTCATTTCATTATCGCAGTACTTATACTGTTCTTTATGTTGAATAGACACAACATGCAAGGACGAATACTCAAATATCTCGATATCGTGAATTTAAATCGATTAAATTTCATTAAGAAATAAAAGTGAAATGGAGTTCCCACAGCAACATATATAAATATAAGCAAGCTTAATTAATATTATTAAATAATTCTCTCTCAACACATAACTTAAAGGGTATTTATCCTTCATCAGAGAAAACGGAAATATCCTTGACTGATCTTATTGAATCATGAATCGGTATTATTGGAACCCCGGATCTTTAGTCTATTTCACAACTGTGTGAAAAATACTTTTTTAATTACTGTACTTTACGCATGTACGATAGACAAGTTTTGGTAACCGTCTGATACAGTTATTAGAACATATCAAGACAGTCTAAGTATAGTACACATGATATAAATTCATAATGTTTACATACTTTTATAATTAAAACTAGATAAACACTATAGATCGTCTAATAATATCTATAATAATTTCTCGTAAAGGATACAAAATTATAAAAAAAAAAAACTATTTGTCCAAAATAAAAGTTTGTCAATTTGACGACTTACACTATAATTCAAGTTTTCATAATAGTTTTGTCACCCATAACAGAGCTGAATAATAATGTCAAGGTCATCCTGTTCATCACTTTTATCACGTACGCCTACGCAGACTTATAGTACAATAGTTGTAAGGTCTTAATGTTATAGGGACAATAAGTTGCGTATAAAACATCACTAAAATTTTTGAAGTGCACTGTACATCCTTACATAAATGATACTTTTTTTATTCAGGACTGGAACTGCTGGCAGTGATTACTCCCTACCGGAAAGACGAGTCGGTTCACTCCAGTACAAAAAGCGAATTATTCATCAAACGTCAACCCTGTCAGAAGACATCAGGCATCAGCACAACAGTAGCAGCGAGAGTATTGGCTCGTTACGATCAAAATCGATGAGCCAATCGTCAAAACCGAAATCGAAGATTCTGAACAACGTACAGAGCAACGCTACAAGTAGCGGAATTATACCGGAAGTGAGCAAAGAATTGCGCCTGATGCAACGTCCTGGAAGTCGACATAAGTTCGGCGACGACAGATTAATCCTGGTCTCATCCAGGCGTGTTCCTTTCCTGGTATTTTCAGCACTGCCTTACAATAAGAGTCAGCGCACAAGTTGGTAAGTTAACCGGAAACCAATGTCCGACTTTATACACAAGATAATTCAGAATCAGCGTTACAACTGTTACTGGAAGATACTAAAAAGAATTTTCGACGGCATGAATTTAGCCATTTTGCAAGATTCCATTAATTTTTTTAATGATTCAATATCAGAGATAACGAATCAGAGACTAGGGTTGTCAGTTCACTGGAGGTGAAACAATTTAAGGTTGGCAACATTGAGCTATGTTGCAGTGAAGTCTCACAGGAGTGCCGCTGGGATGCAGAGCTTTCTATAATAAGCACGTGAAAGAATACCAAATTGAAAAGGAATCGCGAAACTATGCCTCATGGTGTAATCAAATGATCAATCTTCTGCTGCGGCACCTCTGCCAGACTTGACCATATGCTTACTTGCGGCACCTGGAGACACACTTGACTGGATGTAATCCCATCAACAAAACAAAAGCAAGGGACAATATCACAGCCCAATGATGCCACCACCATCTCCTCTGGAACCTTAATCTCGTCATCTCTGATATTAAATCATTTAAAAATAAAGTAAATCTCGCAAAACGACGAAATACGTGTCATCCAAAATCGTCTCTAGCATTTTCCAGTAACGGCTGTAACGCTTATTCTGAATCATTCAACATAATCAATTATGTACATACCGATACGTTCAAGGAATTATTTCCTTTTTCGATGTAATTCAAATAAACTAGTTGATTCTGCGAGGCAGAATTTGTTTATTTGACTCTGTATTGTTTCGCAGTAGTAAATCTCTCTTTTTATCGTTATCGGTTAGAGATTAATATTTCTACTCAGTTGTTGTTATCATACAGCTGTCACACAGCAGACAGTATTTACGCATAAAATATCTCCACAATGTCGAGTGCATTCTTGCATTGTAAGTTTGCTTTATGACTAATTTATTTCTTTTGTATTATGTTTTCAATTGTGATGTTTGTACATGTTCCCGTGTAATCTCTAAAGGTAATGACATGAGTATACACAGTCTTGTGAATTATCAATTTATGATATGAATGTCTCTATTTGTATTACTGTTATTTATTATTGCTACTGTATGGTGTCCCTGGACATGTTTGACATATACCGGTAATATGAAAGGAAAGATAGAGATAATTCAAAGAAAGTTCGATCGCCGTAGATAATTTTTTTCTTAATTAAGTAGTCATTGATCCGTGTGTTAATTAGGTCCGAGTTAAGGAAGGATCAAGGTCGAAGAAAAAATACATCAGGACCTAGACCGTTATCGGCTATCAATGATAATTTGGATCCTTTCGGCCTCTTGGGAATAGAACGTGCCAAGGATGGTCAGGTAACAAATAACTTTATCACAGAAGAAGAAAACATCGCATATGACAATGCTAAATCACTAAGAATCAATAGGATTTCTATGTTGATTATTATTGATAAACTATATAATATCCCTTTTATTTTCTATAGGAAATTTCATATGGAAAATTGTTGGTCCCCTCGAGGCAATTTCAAAAGGAGAGGAAATTGCATTCAAGCGAAAGCGAAAACATGGAATTGATGCATTCAATGCCTAAGCAACATCACGCGGTAGCAAGGTACCCAACAAAAAAAAAATAGACAAAAACTTAACAATATGCAGATCAACTCTTATTGCCCCTTTTTGTTTAATCAATCATCAGTGCTTCTTCTCGATTCATTCATGAAGCTTCACGTTATTCATGGTGTCTAACAGAGATTCGTTTTTTTTTCCCAATCAATTCGTCTTCTAACTATAGGCGCTAACTTCGCGATACACTGCATTGTCGCTTGTTTTCAACTTTTTGAAGATCGAATTTTTTCGAACCTATTGATAATTTCCATTTATAACGACATCAAATTAGAAATAATTACGCCTAACGATCTGTCCTTTAACGAGGCTCGTTGCCGATTTTTTTACAGGACAAAAACTATTACCTGGAACGTGGACAATACTAATAAATGGTAAAGAAACACTGTACTTTTTCATGTAAGGAGTGTCGTAGGTTTTTGTAGCATCTTGCTGTAAGGTTTACATGGATAACAATTTTGCAAAACAAAAGAAAGCTAGTTCACTGACGAATTTCATCTGTCACGCCAAACTGCTTCGTTACTAATTTCAATCATTGCATGCTTAATACTAAAATTATTGACGCTCGTTTCTGAAATTAAATCGGGCGTTTTTGTTATTTTGTACAATCAAAACCATATCATAATAGAACACAACTATTTCCTTATTTGTCATCTGCCTATCTACAGGAACAATAATATTAAATTCATTGACCAATTATAAAGATTAATAGTAAATTATCATGTACAACAGTATTAACAAGATATATGGCATATAATATGATCAAAGACCGTACAATATTTCAGGTAATGTTAATTATGCATTGTGTAGCTCTGGTGGTGAAATCTACGTATAAAAGCTTGGCTCAACGGGATTGCATGCCCATGAATTTATTCGTTAAGTTGTCAGCAAAAACAAAAATGTGAATATATTCACAGAAATAAGACATAACTTTTATTTCAGGTGTCTGTCATATGACACAGCCACGCATCGCGCGCAACACGCATCTCCCAGCTCACCGCCATTGTCATTCACAACCGAAACTAAAGGTAGTTCCTGCAATACGAAATTATCAAGCTTATGAACAAATGGCTAATATAAATAAAATGGTCATTACTAGTTTCAGCTCACGAATGGGACGACCAGTCCATACAGTACAATCCTAATTTATTGGACGATCCTGAACTTATTGCCGGGAAACACAGAACATTACTCACGTTCACATCGTACATGGTATGTGATAATTGAATTCATTTTGTATTAACACGCCATGTCTATACCTATATCTATCTCTATTTTATACTACGTAGGCATCTGTCATCGATTATGTGAGACCATCCGACCTAAAAAAGGAACTAAATGATAAATTCAAAGAGAAATTTCCGCACATTCAACTGACACTGAGTAAATTACGAAGGTAAGCGTAATCTACTTTCCATTTGAAATATATGAGATTAATTTCTTTATAAGGCTCTGTCATTAATTTTCTAAGACGAAACAATCGAAGAGTATTAATTTTCTCTTTTCTCATGTAGCCTCAAACGCGAAATGCGAAAAATCGCCAAAATAGAATATGGTATCGACTTGTTGACCGTAGCTATGGCATATGTCTATTTTGAAAAATTGATCCTGAGGAATGTCGTCACAAAACAAACACGAAAGTTGTGTGCCGGAGCTTGCCTACTGCTTGCTGCCAAACTTAACGACGTTAAAGGGGACGTGCTAAAATCCCTTATCGAGGTAAATAATCGTAATCTAGAAAATAAAGTTATCGCTTATTTACAATATTCTTATTTTTAATTTTACTTTGCGAATTTTAAGAGTCTATAGATGTCTGCACGTACCAGAATTATTAAAGACTCAGTTTCAGCCATATCAGATTGCAAAGTGCTGTTTCTAGCCACCTATTATAACGTTATCTATTTGTCAATTTATTACAGAGAACGGAAAGCGTATTTCGCTTGAATCGCAAAGAATTAATCACGTCGGAATTCGCTGTCTTGGTCGCCCTCGAGTTCGGCCTCCATTTGCCAACTTGGGAAGTCTTTCCGCATTATCAACGACTAATTTATGAATCCTGACCTTCTCTCACGCCATTGCTTTCACACAGACGTAGAACATTCTCCTCGTAGACACATGGCAGATATAGGTAGAAGAAACACTCTTACATACGACATGCATGGTATGAATAATCGTCATTTTGTAATTCAATCGCGAGAATGTACATTCATCTTGATCTCATTTGAAAAAGAAATGTGCTCTGTCATTTATAGGATGATTAACTGATTGATAAATTTCCTCAATTATTTCTGGAGTTTCTTTAGAATAGACACAAAATCTTTTTTCGTAATGAAAAATAGGTGTGAAAATAACAAAATTGATTGAAATTGACGATTTGAACGTTTAGAAAACCTCGATGGTTTGATAGTCGATATCAAAAAAGATGAATAGATTAATTTAAACTGTACAGAAGTAAATGGCAATCGAAGAAACAAATTTCAATGAATTCTGAGGATACTCCAGTTTATCTGAAATTTAATTCAACATAGAAAAGGTACAAGAACGCTACGTTCTCGAATTTTACTCTTTTCTTTCTTTAATATTAATTAAACCGATCATACGATTGTGATATACAATCCCAAGCATCGTAAATGACTAATAAGGAAATTGCGTTAGAATAGTATAAAAGGAAAAGAACATTCAATACCTACATGACGATATGAAAAAGTAACATTGATGTAAATGAGTTGAATACTGAACGCTGAGTAACAGATGTCTGCAGTAACAACGTAAAGTCTGAGTGTCAGTAATGACGTGAAATTAATGAATTAGCTAATCGGTCACCCGTGATGGGCAAATTGAATGCTCGTGGAGTTGAATTGATACGAGAATGTCGAATTTAAAAAAAATCTAACTAACATATGAAAAACTATAAATCATGGTAAATGTTAAATCAAAGTAAATGCAAATTAATGGATTCAATATAAAGAAAATATCGGATTTTATCGAGGTTAAAGAAAAGGATGTCGATGTCTTTAGACTGTTATCGTCTTCAGAATATCACGTGCGTTATTATTACCCATTCCCCCTTTAATTTTTTGTAGATTTTTATCTCCCACTTGACAGTATTATTCACGTCTCAGATTTACAACTTACTACCCTTTACATCTAGTATAGATCATATTACCTTGTGTGCTAATAGCATGATTCACACGTACACGTAAAAGAAGTAACTTCTTACACAGCACAAAATATCCGTAGGACATCCATAGAATGTCCACCGGTCCCAAAAGATGGACTTTGTAATTGACAGCTACTGGGCATAGTGAACCTGGATGACATGCTGAAACTAGCATATTAAGTTCTGCACCGGGTTTCTATGCTGTGCATTTCGCTTCAGACACAGATTATATGCGAACTGACCCTCTTTGTCAGTATATTCTCAGTACCACCGGAAGTCCTAAGGATGTTTGTGCTGTGTTAGTTGTTCATAATTTAAAACCTTTGCGTAGGTTCGTTGAAGTCGGAAAAGTAACTAGCAATGGGACTTTACTATAATTTTAATTGTGTGGGAAAAGATTAGGAATTGAGTGTATACATTTTTACTTTGATTTAATACTCTTGCGGCACAATCTGTATATAGTTGGTATTATATTATTTTATCTTATGTTATCATGTGTCTTATAATTGTGCTCAATTTTTATTGTCTTAAATGTGCAGTTATGCTATCCATTATTCTTATACAAGATGCTCAGCGCGTTGCGTTACATTGATAGGAAATGGTGCATGGTGGGAGATTTAAAAAAATTTCTTTATCGTTTATTTCTTAGTCACCTCGATAAAAAAATGTATCATCTTTAAAAAAGCTACCTAATTTTGCAGCTGTAATGCTTTTAAAAAATTATTACTATCTGTGAATACTATCACAGAATTAACTCCATGACATGTTGTGACACAATTATATATTTATATATAAGTCAAAACAACAATGTCAATCGGATCGTGACATAACGGGAGAAATCATAAATGACAGTAAGGGTGCGCGAAACGAGTCTTTTAGTCAAGAAATTAAAAAAATGTACTCGATGCGAATTCAGCATTAAGACTGGAATTATTGACAATTGAATGGACGTTTTTGTACGAAAGGTTTAGACGTTTATTATTATCTGTTGCTAGGCAACAGTACATTTTACACGTTGTATATAAAAAAGAACAAAAACACATAAGCGTTAGCTCGTTCAAAAATCTCAAAGATTTGTTACGTAAAGTCGATATCCCACTGCAATTACTTAATAATCTTCTTCTGCTATTGGTGTTAAAAGAAGCGACGAGAAAATATTCAATAAAATCAGAAGACAGTTCCAACATTCTTCTTGGATAATTCCAATAATATATTCAAAATCGTTCTCCGTGAGTGAAGCACTTAACAATGGCTGTATTCTGCAGAAACACCGCTGAAGGATCAAACACATTTGATTGGTTAAATCTCACAACTGTTGCAAGATTTACGATCAAATGACCAATCAAACGGATTTGCTCTTTCATTGATGTTTCTGCAGAACACAGCCAATTATTCCAAGCTTTAAATATGCGTATGTATTAGGTGTTTTAGATACAAAACTTCTGTAAGCATAACGTAATGTGTAGTCTTATTATTAATCAGAGTACATAACAACCATAACTCTGTAAAAAATATAATGGACGTATGTTCATTGGTCTCAGCCTTACGTTATGCTTATGGAAGTTTTGTGTGCGAGACCCCTTATATCCCTACGTTAGGCTAATGTATGTAATCCGGTGTAATTGATTAATTTAAGTACCTTTATCAAATGGATTTAATGGCAATCGATACGATTTACATATACGGGAAAGGGATGTTCGATTATGATGAAAAGAAATTGATTTCGAATTGGTTCCTCTGTGTCTATTCACCATATGATGCTAGAATAAAAGGGGAATCAATTCTTATGACGTAGGTGCTTCAGAATACAGACACATGGTAACATTTTATCAATATGACGTCATATATATCAAATGTATAATACATATAGCTTGTTCCAAAGCTGTGCGACGCACACTTTCTTATTTCGTTCGTTTGTTGCTCTATTTTTGGGGCTGTCTTAAAGAAATTAAATCTTGTATCTCTGTTTTGTATCGTCTGCTGGGGTGACTACTTCACAAACAAAACGAAAAGTCTTAAAGTGTAGCGATAACGAGCTTAGGGACAAGTCTGTACAAATATGAGAAGAGATTTTCTCTTGATTATATTTTGTAAATAGCTGTGTGTAAAATAAGTTGAATTGTCTCACGAGAGTCAATGATATAAGTGCGTACTTCGTTTGTTCTCTTTTTTTTTCTGTTTTTTTTTTGTTCGATAACTCTAGTTTCTTGCGTCCTTCTGCTTTGTACATCCTTTCCTTCTGTAATCAGAGATGTAATTACTCGTTAAGATAAGACACTAAAAACATAGCGGCACAAAGTATCTCTTATGTGCAGAAACTTATCGAAAGATCAAGTTTTCGTTATACTGTAATAACGCTGCTGTTGCTGTTCTTAATATTGATACAATTTTTTCATGGGAAACTACCAATTATTATATGGGATTAAAAAATTAATACATTTTTCATAACTATCCCAAGAATCACGCGGAGACGTGAAAATTCATGGTCTATGACTCTTCTTTTTTTTTTGTAATTTTTCTAACGCGCATGTCAAGGTGTAGGTGCGTAAAAAGGAGTCACACAAAATACTCGCTAATGTTTAATATGGTCTTTTATCAACTGGAAAAATAAATCATTTTAGCTAAGGGATGAAATGGGTAAATAATTGTTAGAGAAACAGCAAGTCTACTCTGTCTTAAATAATATTTAATCACAGTGTGCGCATTCTAGTCCTTGCTACTGTTTTTAAAAATACTGAAGCAACAGGAGGGAGGGTTAATTGTGAACTGTCCATTGGTCGAACGAACAATGTGATTCTGGATTGACTTTATAGTATCTATATATTCTATAGAATTTACATACTTGCGAATATATATTATATTCTAGTACTTAAATCTTGTAGATTGGATATATATACGTATATATTATTGTACTTACAAATAAATTACTTAAACCATTATTTCGCCATTTTCTGTCGAGCTCGGATTCGTAATCAGCGACCCCAAAAATCCCCGAGTTCCAAGTCTCAAATGCATTGTATGTGAGGAAATATGTAGGCTTCAATGGGTTAATAGATTTTATGGTAGTCAAAATAGTGTGAGCCATTATAAATTTTTGAAATTTCCACTTTAAATTCGGATTCAGCGATTCAAAATTACCTGTATGTGCGAATATTATAATAAATAAGGATTCTAATAAATGCATTTCTTCTGAATTCAAAAACGTGTATCTTCTGAAATACATACGTCGCGCTTCGCGGGGTTAATGATATAACAAATTCATGTTTACACATATTATATTAATATTTATGACAAGCAATGCGTATTTTAATAATTAAGGATTGCGACTTTTTTTAGTCTTTACACGTTTTGATGAGTATATTTGTACGAAGGAGCGTACTGACTCTTCTGGTTCTTGTAAACGGATTTCGGCTGCAATTGCAGCCGCGGCTGCTCTCTCTGCTGCTTTTTTCTTTTCGCGCGATACAGTCATGGCGGCTTGAAGAATTATTTCATAAAATTCCAGAAAGGTGATCTGAGATTGCAGAAAATTAGTAAAGCATGTTGTATAAACAACGTATAACTGTTTTATACACTGAGCAAACATACTTTGTATTCCATATTTATAATCATCCCTGTATCCTTGTCCTTTACTGCAGTACAAACGTCGGCCACAATTTGCGTAAATTCCTTCGCACCCAATTTACGAAATGCGTACAATGTATTGACTGAAACGATAATTTTTATAATAGAAACTTAAACAACGTTCAGTTCGAATCTTACATAATTTATCAGTGACGTCCTTCGGCTGATTCGTTGTAATCAATGTAGGTTCGTTAAAGGCTTCTTTTCGGGGAATGTAACTTATTCTTTCGCCAATCGTTATTGCATTGAAGCCGTCCAAAAACTGTTCTGGAGTTACGTCGTCTGACCACGACGACCACAATGGATATGGCAGTGGCTTTGGATCTGGCGAACCTATTGTTTTTTTTGTTTTTTACATTGAAAAATCGTATTTACAAAATTAATAATATATCTTATACCTTTCATTATGCAGGTGACACGAAGTAACTCTTGTGCTGTATGAGGTTCACCAACGTCTTGATAGAGCTGATATACCGAAAACAGCGGTAATAGGTCTTTGTTAATGTTAGCTAATAATCCTGCTGATAAATAATAATTATTTTTGTAAATAATTTCTAAAGAACATAAAGTAATTGCTAAAAAATCTATCTCGAATATTAATATAATTAGTCATTAATTTAATTCGACCTGTACGTTTTTCCCTATTTGGCAGAATATCATTTTTCAAAAGATTCTCAAGTCCACTGGCGACTCTTCCTTGCATACTTCTCGATTCGATGCTTCCTGGTTTTGTATACAAATGCCAAGACACTTCCAATAACGCATGAAGAAACTGCCAGAATTCAATTCTCTCAAATGGATAATACGTCTCTTGGAACAATATGGATTTATTACGGGCTGAAAGGAAAGTCATTAAAAAAAAAAGTAACTAACTGTTATCCTTTTTTCATAAAAATACATTATAATATTTGCACTACGTATTTCAATGACTTTGATACGCACCAAGATGTTCATCGATTTCAACGAGACTCATGCCCTTTTTGTGAATACCGCAATCACGCCAAAATTGCCAAAGACACAATCGTGTCATGGATAAGAAAGATTTTGGTGGTTTATCACAAAATATCTGAGAATATCTATTGTAAATTGCACGGAGCTGCGTAACGTACTGTGTCAAACAGTTGTACACCCGACTTCCTTCAAAATAATAATCAGACAAATCCAAAATATCCGATTTTGTCTCAATACACGGTATACTTGCGTTTACAACGTCGTTGTCGATACTTTCGTTTCTGATAGTCTTATAGGTAGAAGAATTAATAGCTAGTATCGATGAAACAGCATGTCTGGCTACATGAACAAAATTAATGTACAAAATGCTACAAGACATCCCAGACAAACAATACCGTCCAAAAGTAGTCTTAAGAGACTAATGCGACATAGGTTATCTTTTGGGCATCTTAAATGATTTTAGGATTTGTGTCCTGTCTGGGATGGTAATAACACCTAATACTGATAACGCCAATTACATGATACTTTGATACTGCCAGTAGTTCTCAAGCATGCACAGGAGATGTCATCACAATCGTAACACTTTCCAGACATTACAGATATGTCAGAACGCGATTCCTTTCCAGTTGGATCCAACAGCTGATAAAGGTGATACCAAATGGACGGCCATTGTTCTGGTCTCATAGCCGTTGTTGTTCTTGGGGTTCTTAGAGCCGGTATCGATTCGAATCTAAAGTTCAAATTACAAATTTGCATTTCACTAATTAGCCTTTGTAAAAATTTAAAAAAGAAATAATACTCGGTAACATCCGGATCATTGTCGTCGCACTTTTGAACAGCCAGGAAACTTTCTTCCTTGAGTAAAAATGTTTTACTTTCCAGGGCAGAGCCAACCAGTATATTATTTTCAAAAAGTGGACTGCCTTCGGTTAACTCGCCGTTATTTCCTAGTACGACATTTAACGTGACGGTTCTAATAATAGGATAATTAATAAATTTAATAAAATCAAAGCAATTACCAATTATTATACCGTCACCGTCCTTCAAATCATCTTTCCATTCTCCAGAAAGTCTTGCTCCACCAATCGAATTTAATTGCAGCAGTCCTACGCGTAATCATATACAATCAATTAAAAATACTAGTCTAAATAATCATACTAGAGTATAAAGAAATCAAGCAAAATTCTAATAAGTATAACCTTTCCCATGACGTCTGCCATTTACCCAATGACCTATGTAACAGACTTCCTGTGGCCAACACAGTGTTTTATTAAAGAACCCATTCCAAGTGTATTGTCCGTGGCTAGAATTATCCACATAAAGTCACAAACTCGTCTGACAAACCAAAATACTATAAAGTATTATTTAGCTAGTCAAGACACCCGTGCGTAGCTCCAGCTTGCCATTCCCCACGATAGGTGTCACCATTGGGCCAAGTCATTGTACCAAGCCCGTCGCGACAATCGTTTTTCCATAAACCAATGTATTTAGCACCACTTGGATAAATACGTAATCCGACGCCATGCTTTTTCCCCATGTTCCATTCACCTTCGTAGGAATTGTCTTCACCGTAACGACAATACCTGAATATAATATAACGAAATATTGCAAATTTCATTTGCTTCATTCTTTTTTCATACAAATACTGTATTTACCCATTTCCATGCTTTTGTCCCATGTACCATTGGCCTATGTACAATATATAGTAATCTTTGTAGACCATTGTGCCTCTACCATGTCGATAACCGTTATAAAATTCACCTTCGTACCAGGCGTCATTTTTCCATTCTAAATAACCTTTTCCTCGAATATAATTTTCCTCAAAGGTTCCCTACGTAATTTATGTTTGTAATACGTGGCATAAGGCAATATATTTATATGGCAATTTTCATCACCTTATAGCACGTTCCATGCTGCCATTGGTAGACGCCGTTTCCTTCCATCATTTTTCTACTTATTCGACCTGCATAACGATTTTTATTTTTAAAGCAAATCTCTACGGATTCGTCTGGTAATATTAACGACCATGGAGGCTTTTCTGTCGTTTCGTACAATTGATTTGAACTATCATTGGACAGTCTTTGCCTGGAGTTGCCAAATTCTGGCGTTGAGTCGAATGGGTTTTTTGCAATCGTCGTCTTTCGTGATTTAGACAGCCAACTTGAAGAAACAAATGCTAATTAGTAAAAAAAAATACAACTTTTAACATTAAGTTTAACACGAATTACTCTTTCGTAAAATATTTGCAGATTTTATCGAAAATCGTGTAAATAAATTCATCCTGTGTTTTATATGCTCGACGTGTTTCAGCCAAAATTTCTGGGTACATCGATTCGTTATCCATAAAATCATCGTAAAAATCTTCATTATCTTCCTTCATATCAAATTCTTCATCCATTGACAGCGAACTTTCTTTAAACTTTTTCATAACTTTTCCATTTCCTTCTAAATCAGTTAAAGCAACGACGATGACTTTTTTCAGCGATGAATAAAAATTTACCCTGACACTGATAACAGATGAAGATTTGATTTATGTACCAAATTCAGACTGTATATTATTTCTTTTTGATAACCAAATAATTTACGTTTAATATTGATAATTCATTTTGAGAAATTCAACATGACGACTACGAGAACCAAACGAGAACCGATAAACGTTAGTAAAAAAGATTTGTTGAATATTTGATTCTTTTATGCAAGATTAATGTATCGGAATATTTACAGTCCGTTTTTCCACCGCTTGGAAACGAAGTTAAAGAGCTCGAACCGTTAAGTATCGAATCCCCTACAACGTACAATAAAAAAGTAATGATTCACGATTGGTAATTATTATCAATAAATATTATTATTAGATTATACAATTTTTTAAGGTTTAACGAAAAAAAAAAGCAACAATGTTAATACTAAATTATCATTTTTACTAACCTCAAATATTCAGGCAAATGTACGCATTGGCAGAACCACGTGATACTAGTGACTTTTTCCCACCGAAAGGTCACTTGCACATGGCCTCGTATAAGAATCTGGGTGGTGAATCTACGAGAACGGGAATTTCGGAAACTCACGCAATGCTAGAGCAAATAAAAACGAAATGCCATCGAGTCGATTGTCAATTAACGAGGTAAAATTGTATGTAATTGAAAATAATTATTTAATGCATGCGAATCAAATTATTGGGCAAATATTATTCGTGTAGATCAGCGCATCGCAATCAGGTGTCCAAAATTACTGCTATGGAAAAATATACCGGCGATTACGGATACAAGAATTATCGAACGACAACAGAAATCGAATTTCCCTCCCACTTTGCCATGACACCTAAAAACGTATCCACGTGCAAAGTGCCTTTTCTTATGAATCGACGTACAGTCGGTTACGATTCACAAAGTTTCGAAAATTCATCTGGCGTTCGGACATTTGTAGACGACGATACGAAACTTCACGATAAAATCGCGGACTTGAAAATGCATCGTTACATCTCATACGATCCAATCATCAAAAGTTATACGGATATTTGCAAATACAAAAGAATTCGCATGAATGCGTAATGAATTTTCATAAAATTTCTTTCGCTCGGCCATTCCAAAGGATTTTAGAGATTTTTCATAATTTTGACCAAATAATTAACAAGACAATACCGCAGTCTTCGTTTGTTCTTCGACATTGTAAAATATATTTATTTCTCACTCAATACAGTCAGCAAGTATCATTTCAAACAAGGGACATTTATCAAGTCATTATATGTGTCTGTCATGCAGTTGCGATCGATACGGTTTCTGTACATCGGTGATTCATTCGTGGCCTCTGCCAAATCGCAAATGACCGTAATCATCAAATTGATCCCGTTTCCCAAATCTCATGTGTCCATAATCATCAAACTGTCGCTTGTTAACGTCCATCATATCGTCATCCTCGCTGAAATGTTCTTCGACTTCGTAGCTAAACACCCAAGAAAAGAAACGAGCCAGCATTAGTAATATCGTCGAGATAAAACATCAAAAAAGAGACAAATTAAGGCAAAGAGATATGCAAAGTGATTTATAGTTTTGAAAAATTAAGAGTTCTAACTTACCCACGGAACAACGGATGGTTACGAAATCTACGGTGGATATTAGACGATGCTTCCGGGACGCTTTCGCAATGTCCAAAAACAAGCCAAAGCGTCGCCATTATGGTGAGAAATCCCGAGATTAGATTCATTGTCATTGACAATCGAAGTCTCCTTACTTCACTTTGGCAAAGTTCTTCCAGAAAAACTTCAAAACTAAATTCTCTCAACTCGTGTAACTGCGAAGCCTAAACTGTCGTCTGCTTCGCTGCCGACAGCGCCAATGTCCCGCGTGCAAATGCTGTGCACTAGTAACGTTCGCGGTGCTTTATATAGAAGAAAACCTGGAGAAAAGCGCCATTTGAATTTTAATTTGTTCTTTTTACGTTACGATAAACAACTTCTACCAGGTCTCTGCTAAAGCCACTCAGGTATTCCAGATGTGAACCTACAATGAGGTGATTGGCAGGTTCGTGGTAAATACGTTAACTGTTCGTAGCAGCCAATCAAATTTTCTTTTGACATTGGCGGTTTAACGACTGATCCCTTAAAGAAAACAGGGAATATTGAAAGAGACAATCGAAGGATCTGCGATGATTATTGCTGACGTATAATTATATTGAAATATTACCGAATAATGTTGCCCGAGATGCGAAGTAGAAAATGAACTTCAATGAAATTCAAATCAATAATAACACAAAAATACACGTGATACAAGAATCATTTCTGTTATCTAAACATAGAAACAAAACTTAATAGTTTATTTTGAAAGTTTTCATAACGCGAGGTTATGAATCTACTGTTTTGACTTTTATGAAAGATTCACCAAAATCTCAAATAAGTCTTAAGCTTCATTTTACTTTTAATACACGTAAGCCGTTTCGAAGCTATACGATTTTTCCATAAACTTTCATTTTCTTAGACTACACTTTATCCAGCTTTTAATTTTACTATGTATTATATCGCGCTGTCTTCTAAGCATGAAAAAGTATAACTATATATGCAATCTGAGATGCAATCAGAAAACAGTGGGAACACAATTCTAGTTGGTTAATAATTAATAAATAAAATTACAAAGGGAAATAAAAGTATCTTTATAATTTATTAGCACCAAGTCATGCATTCTAATGAAAGTAATGGCGTTCACTACGACATTCACCGATTAAACCTTTCTTGCAATTTTTTTTCAAAATTAATAATTTTGTAGCTATTTTTGTTTAATTACAAAATTTAAAAATTCACCTATTAAATCTATTAAAGAAGTAACTTTCGAACTAGACTCATAATGTTTCTAAAAATATGTTCTACAATTTCGTTAAAAAAAATTGCTCGAAACATGATTCTAGTATATTAAAATTATTTTGCCTGGTTGCCCATCTCTCCTTGTAATTTCATTGCAGTATAATATATATAATATACACATGTATTATTTATGTGTCAAGACGAGTTGCAGAAGAAGTTAAAAAAATGAATAATTTCACATATTGTTAAATGTAAAGTCGCGAGAGAGAGAATGAGGCACGAGCTAGTCTTTAAGTTGGATGAATGAATCGCTAATGCAAAAGACTGGCAGTTGGGAAGGAAGATAAATATTTGCTTGAGGGGTAACCCTATACCGGCTATATATAATTATATTAAGGAATTCGAAAGACTGGGACGGAAAGAAAGAGAGAATGCAAAGGTATAAATGAAGTAGGTTAAGAAATAGTTATAAAACTTCTGTAAAGATCAGAAAGGATATACATGCGATAAAACATACATACATGGTTGACAGAAATGATTGAAATACCATTTTATCCTCCTTTGACATAATTATAATTCGTAATCCCACGTGACATTATCCTCAGCGAAGAAGCATCCGTCACGAGAGGTCATGGTCATAGATTATTACCTTAGCACTGATGATCATAAATGGCTTCAACTCATGCAGTGCTTCATATCTAGCCTATAAAGGCAAGTATCGAGGTCATTCGAATGCACTTCGGTTGCATCTACGTCCGTGCAAAGTAGTTAACCTGCAAATTTAGTGTTATCTAGGAACAAGAAAAAAAAACCGGCATAAATCGGAGAACAAAAAAAATAGGAAAAAGGTGAATTCAAAATGGCGATAGCAGCGACCGAAGATGTTTCAAGTGTATCTCTGCAGAAAGGATTGTCAGAATGGTGGAGTGAAGAGACCGAGTACGTATTTCAGAGGATAGAACGATGGGCAGCATTGGCCAGGGGTTATAATCGTCTAAGATCACAAAGGTTATCGAGAGGTCGTATGACAATGCACGAAGAACATGAACCACGTTGGAGCATCTCTTCGAACAGAATAATCGTCGAGGATCCATCTTGGAGTCCACGTTTCCGCGGCGTCAGGAAGACGACAGTTCATCGTCGAAATTCGCAACAAGAACGAAGTAGGATCAATTGTTGTGGGACATTCAATTATCAGTCAAATAGTCATCTTGATAGTCATTGTTTGGAAACATATAGATATGATCACAGCATCTACTTCAAAACTATTGGTGAGATAAGGAACAGTCGCAAGATCAACCCCAAGGACGTCGATGATGAATCCAGCTGTAGCGATGAGAGGATCGAGTGGGAGGCCAGGTTTGGACAATTGAATGATGGCGATGACGATATCGATAATCATAACAATAACTACGAGGATGAAAATGATAACATTCAAAATGTGGAGAATCAAGTTTGCACAGTTAAAGATGTTCAAGCTAATATTTGGCCAATTGTCGACCTCAATAATCTCACTATCAGCTGTGAAGACCGTGAAGGCTCTTGTCATAACGCGAGTGATCGAATGGTCGATATTAACGTGAACAAAGAGTCTGATGATTCTGGTAATGAAAATGGACACTTTGAGGATCCTGATAAAACAGATGAGAAAATTAATAATTCTTCTCGTGAGGTTAAGGTCAATGACGCAAGCATGTTAAAGGGTCAGGATGGTTTTAAAAAATTTCTTGGCATCCGAAGAACCAGGAGGTCTTCGAGAAGGATCAAGACGAATGTTGTTCATGGTGAAAATAATGTCACGTGGCCTGGTGTACTTTTGAATTATACGAAAAACATTGATCCCCAATCATCCCCACATAGTCATGCAATTCCTAACAATTAATTTGGTTCTTACGAAGTTCTATTGACGTTTCTGAAGATTTTACGAAATGCGAATACGTGACTCTTATTTATTAAAATGTACAAGCTCGTCGAGTAGGCGTTGAACTTCGTCGATGAGCAGAATAATGTTTCTGCAAAGGGGAATAATGTCGAGAGCATTATTTATTTCGTCAATGGGAAACTGACGTAAATTAAATTTTATTTTATGTGACGTTACAGTTTTTCTCTTTTTCTGTTATAGCATAGTAATTGAAATTATGTTGCATCACACAGTTTCACGTGTATAAATATAGATGCTTAAGATAAAGCATAAATTAATGGGATGTACCAAAGAATGCAGTTTGTATTTTTCATTGTTACTGTATCGATTGGCTGCTGTAAAAGTTTAATAAAAAGACAATAAATGTATTAGTTATAGACAATAACAATACAGAGTATAGAAACTTTCATCTTTCCATACCAGAGACAGGTCTAGAATTTACAAGAAATATTTTATTTGAAACTTCAAAAGTGGATAGTCGACATTCTACAATGATTTAATAAGGAAAAAGTATGTATCCCAGAGAAGTTGAAGAAATGCGAAAATAAAGCTTGCGCATGCGCCGACCAGCTCCCAGCCACGCATGCAACAGTATCACCAAGCCCCGGCGCGAATCGATCGGGCAGAGTAGACGAGCTGTTGAAAATTGTCATTTCAAAAAGATCAGATTCACGTAACTGACGAAATACGTGATAGGGAGTGAATCATAAAAATGGGAAAACGACTTCAGACTGTGGCGGCTATGGCCTGCATGAAGACACTGCTTATGCTCTTCAATTTTACATTTTGGGTGAGTCTAACATCATTCCCTATATTCTAGCCTAAATACGTCGTCATATACTATTCTACAGAAGAGCCCTCTGATAGGATTGAACGATACACCCAACTGTTGCGCAATTTCGGGATACTACGATTTTCCACGTTTTTTCATATAATCTGTAGAATGTAACGAGGAAACTTTTCTTTAATATACAAAACATCCATTTAGTCGTAGAAAAGTGATTGAACGATATTTCTAGTATTTTTACGACAAACAAAATTATTACATTTTGTACACCCATTAATACTCTGTCCGCAATTCTTTCCTTCTGGACTTATTTTATACTGTAACGTTATCATTAATGTTAATGGTCTGTTATCTAAAACCTGAAAGTCCCTTTATCAAGACTAGTTTCCGTTATAACATGCTGAGTGCGTGATTTGGAATATTGTTATTTATGTTTATTCAATATTTCACATTTCTTACAATTGCTGTCAATTTTCATCAATTATTCATCATTTTTATGTGACTTCACTTAGTGTTCCGGAGTTCTAATGCTATGCGTGGGAATCTGGATCAGATATCAGCTTCGAGATTACGTTGACTTAAGTGTTGAGGGTGGTGGTGCAGCATTGATAGCATTGGCAATTCTTGGGGCCGTTGTTGGGTGTGCAGCGACCTTAGCTTGTTGCTGTACAGCACGAGGTCACCCAGCTCTCCTCTACTTGGTACGTATGTAACTACATATGGTAGATACTTTGATCTAAAATTTGTTAAATGCTCGTACTAACATATGTCGCTAACATCAAACAGATATTTATTATACCGTGTGATTAATAATTATTTGAATCGCACAGCAACGTAATTACTCCCAATTCTTAAACGTTTAGATGGTAAAAAAATCTGAGATATAAAATCATCTTGAAATTTATGAGCAGCAATAATTAAAAATCTTACCGTTTACATTAAACATAATTAAAGTAATGTTGGAGGTAAAAAAATTTTTTGAAAATTTTCAATTTTCAAAATCTTTAAATCATAGTGATATTAGTTTTATACGTTCTTTCGTGCTTTGCCTATGCGAGAATCCTGCGAAATAATAAAATTTTTTAAATTGTATATTCTCATTAATCCGTTAATCATAATTGAAGAAAATTTGAAAAATAAATATCAGGTACTCTAATTTACTAATTTCTAGTTTTACACTAATCAAATTATTTGATTCTACGTGATTGATACACAGCTTTCTCGAGGTACGCATATCTAACGCCATCTTGATTACTTATCTTCGTTTTAGTACGGGGCTTTCCTGGCTGTGGTCGCATTGCTTGAACTTGGCGCTGGAGCTTCGATTTATACCTACCGCGATACTCTTACCGAAGGATTAAATGCAGGACTTACGAAGAGTCTCGAAGTATACGGAGAAAATCATACCAAGAGTGCTCATTTGGATACTATGCAAGCAACTGTAAGTTTCATGATAACACTTATGATTTATAAGTAGAATATTTGTTTTTACCCATTTAACAAAAATATTAACACTACATTTGTTACAGTTACATTGCTGTGGCAGTAAAGGCTATACTGACTGGGAAAACTTGAAACCACCAAAACAAATTCCGTCGTCCTGCTGCAGCGTACCCAAAGAAGAATGCGACACTTCGAAACTTGAGGATATTTACGTGCAGGTTATGGTCTTAAAAAATTTAAATAAAGTTTACAAATTTTTAATTAAATAATCATAATCGGATCATTAGTTTGATTACGTAAATAATAAAAATATATTATATTATTATACAAGGCTGCTATATAATTAAATATATAATTAAAATATGCTTTTAATTATTCTTACAGGGCTGCTATAACCGTGTTATCGAACTGATCAATAGTAACATTGGTCTTGTAGCCGGAAGTGCAATTGGAGTTGCTGTTTTTCCACTAATTGGAGTTTTCCTTGCTTGCTGCTTGGCCACTAATATTAATAAAGCTAAGTATGAGCAGGTGGCTTAAGACCTTTTAGTAAGTACGAATCAAATGTACCGACGGGATGGATATTATACTGTGAAAAAGTCTGGACTTTTTCTTACCAATGCTAAATAGAAGATCAAGACGCGGAAGATTTTATTTTGTCTTCGACGATAACGATAACCGTTCATTTTTAATACTGTTTTAGTTGCTCGTCGTTATATTTTTCTTTCGTTTCCTTAATTTTGTATTCACGACAAAGCCTTTTATTTAATACCGAAGCGTAAAGTCAATTCGTTATACTTCTTTTTTCTCTACTATGCAATTAGAATTTTGACTTATCCAATACCCACGAATCTCTTAATTTCTAAATTGACCGAACAATAACTACAGATAATGTTTATTATAGTTTCGCCTATTATTATCCATACTTACTTAAAGTACGTCCCATTTGACCACAAGTCAATTAGACACTGATTGCAACAAGAAAGTATAAAATTATCTCATGCTAAAAGAAAAGCTTCAATTTTTGACTTACAATGTTACGCTTATTCGATAGTCAACACAAATAATTCATTGTTACATTTATTATTTTAACTATCATTATCAGAGTGAGATATCCAAAGCGAGAATTTACTATCGCTAGTCTAAAGTAATTAACATTGTCATTTCTAGATGTTAGATAACAACAAAAAAATATTCATTTATCCTTAGAAACCAATATATCGATCTAACGTATACTTCAGAAATATATTTGTTATATCAAGAGCACATAGATACCAAAACAATGAATTATGCATAAATGCATTGCAGTGTTGAAGATACACGTGTGAAATGCAAAATGATTTGAATGTGCACATTCAATATGAAGAATGACGTGAGTGCGGGTTACATTCCTTTTATTCTCGACAGATCAATATATAATTCCAGAAATTACATTCAGTAAGGTATAAGAAAAATAAATATTTTTTTGAAATATATTTTACAGATATTATCGTTCTCAGTAGTTTAACCGTTATAATTTTTAATGGGAAGCGTGCGAGTTCCTAAACAAAAGAAATAATATATTTTCGAGTTCGCGGAAATATAAGAGAATGTGCAACGATAGGAAGATTAATGAATTTTACACGAAACTTTGAAGAGGGATACCAAAAAATTAGCGTTAAACTTTATCAAGTGCTACTTGAAGAATAGTAATTGTGATCTGATAACATTTTTCGAACATTTTTTCATCGGTGATACGTATAAGTACTATGGCTACGAGAAATAAATAATTCTCCATCCTTTATCTTTAGACAAAAAATGTCGATATATTGTCATTAAACCTTTAAATGTTCGTCAGTCGTTGTTGCAAATAATTTATTGCAGGCGAAATCATTGATCATGGGTATCGTACGTCATTTCTGTGAACAATTTAATATATTACGTGTTATAATATATATGTGTACCTTTACAAGTCATTATTATTATATGACGCACGTGTAATGAGGTGACTTCGTAATATTGATATTTCAAGATCTATATTACTTTATATAATATTGACTATATACAAATATATATATATATATATTCATTATATTATATTATATTGCATTATTGTACCAGCACGTAAATTAAATGTATATTAAAAATTAATTATTTTGAGTGCACAACAATGAATTTAAACCATTGTTGTATATTGTATTTCATTCTCCTAACTAAACATATTGTGTAATATATTCATTAAGATAAGGTAATAAAATAAGGTACAATATGAATAACGTTTTCTATAGAGTACCACTCGTATGTTAGACTCAGCAGTGACGTCATAAATTACGACTAGCACACCCTGCGACAAAAAGCATCTTTACCGGGGAAAAAATGCTTATTGACAGTTACATTTCGTAGTTCGAGAACAGTAGTTCGTATTGGCAAGACATTATTGTTCGAAATGATACGGTATTTTTTTCTTTTTCTTCTCTCATAACATCCCTTCGAACTCTCTTGACTTTTTCTCTACGTACCTCTATATTTTCTTATGCATTCCTATTTTCTACATATTTCCTAGTCGTTCCACATTTTTACCCTTTGCTTTGTCTCCCTTATTCTTCCTTTTTTCTATTATGTACTGTCTTTCTGGCTTCCTTGCATTTCTCCTATTTCTTTCATTTGAGTAACAGGCAGTGACAGTTCTTCTATACAGATGATTTCTTTCTTCTTCTTTTCGCAGGATATCCAGCCAATCATCAATTCTGTAATTTAGAACACTTGCGCTACGAGTGGTGGCATCTGGCACTACCAATTACGGTCCTACAATTGCCAAGAATAAAGCCCTCATTTGGGATTCAATAGGCAAGAATTCGTCACTCTCTTAATAATTACTTCATGGTCATATGTAACCCACGTGCTCCGAACTGCTCCGAACATTAAATATAATCATTCTTAAACTGACATACAAGATTACCGAAACGTTGTCGAAATGCAAGTTTCAAATCCGAATAATGTGAAAATCTATAATTTAAGTGCTGGAAAATCACTGCCAGAGGTAAAATTATTAATATTATTAAGTGAACTATATTTAACCAAACTACTCAACACACGATTTAGAAAACTGAATTTTTTAAATAACTGGTTTCATTACTTCTAGTGGTTGTCTGAAAGAAAGCGCCGAAGTTTGTTAAAGAAAAATGTTGGTACGTCAAATAGGTTTTAATAATTTTCTGAGTTTAATTATATTTATTAACATTAATTGTTTTGTTAGACATACGAAGGCGGATTGAGCTGATACAAGATTTCGATATGCCTGGTGTCAGTACATCTATAAGGGTATCTAAGGATGGACAGTACATTTTAGCTACAGGAATTTATAAACCGAGAGTGAAATGTTTTGATGTGAATAATTTATCATTAAAATTTGAAAGGTGTTTTGATTCTGAAGTGGTTACGTTTGAAGTATTATCAGATGACTATAGTAAGGTATATAATACACTTTATTATGTCATATTGTTTATTATAATTGATATCAATTTAATATGCAGAGCTGGTCAATACAATTACATTAGTTGAAGTTTTGAGATTTGCCTGATTCTTATAGTAAAGCCAACAAGTAAACCAAAGTGATTCGTTTGAATTGATTGCACGTTCATATTATTTTATATGGCATAATGCAATACCATTTTTCTATTTCAGTTGGTATTTTTACATTGCGACAGACATATAGAATTTCATGCAGCACATGGCAAATATTATAGACTTAGAATACCAAGATTTGGTAGAGACATGCAATACCACTATCCATCCTGTGATTTATTTGTTGTTGGTGTTAGGTAAAACCAATAAAATGATTACAACCTTCAACAAAATTTACATATACAGCTTTCCAATTTTTCTTCTTATTGCTTTCAGCAATGAGATATACAGATTAAATCTTGAAAGGGGACAGTTTTTGCAACCATTTCTGTCAGAGGCAACAGCAATAAATAAATGTTCAATAAATCCACTTCATCAATTGTTGATGGTTGGTACTCAAGAAGGAAAGGTAGAAGCATGGGATCCAAGAGTAAGAAACAAAGTTGGTAACCTCGACTGTGCTTTCCATTGTGTTACCCATGACAGCAAGTGAGTAAAAAATAGTTAACTGTACAAAGAAACTATATATTTCATTAGTATGTTATTACATTAATACTTTTCAGATTGGAGTCCATTCCTTCTATCACTGCTCTCAAATTTCATGGTGGTTTAACATTAGGTATTGGCACTGCTACGGGCCAAGTACTTTTGTATGATATTAGATCTAGTAAACCATTAATAGTAAAAGATCACATGTACGGATTGCCTATTAGAAATATCGATTTCCACGAACGCATGGATTTTGTATATTCCATGGACAGTTCTATAGTAAAGATCTGGGAAAAGGACTCTGTAAGTATATTTCTTTTTGTCATTAATCATCATTATATATCAATGTATTTATTTCACTGTGAAATTGCAGGGTAAATTGTACACGTCAATAGAAGCTCAGTCAGATTTCAATGATCTTTGTGTGATTCCAAAGACGGGAATGCTTTTAATGGCTAATGAAAATACAAAAATGCAAACGTACTATATACCAAGTCTTGGACCGGCACCATTCTGGTGCAGTTTCTTAGACAATCTTACGGAAGAACTTGAAGAGATGAACTTCGAGACAATTTATGATGATTACAAATTTATTACTGAAAAAGAGTTGGATGAAATGGGTCTTACTCACTTGAAAGGCACTAGCTTACTGAGAGCTTACATGCATGGCTATTTTATAGACGTTCGGTTATACAGAAAAGCCAAAGCTGTAATGCAACCATTTGCATTTGACGAATATAAGAAGAAGAAGATCAGGCAAAAGATTGAGGAAGAACGCGCCAGTAGAGTTCAAGTAATTAAAAATTTCTTGACTAATTATTTTATTACCTACTATACATAATGAACTGTGTTAATTCTCTTCCTTTGCTTTGTGTATTCTAGGTGCATCAATTACCGAAAGTCAACAAAGAATTGGCACTCAAATTAATGGACAGCGAGACGAATGAGAATTTGAAGAAAAAGAAAAAATCTGCTGCCAGCATTCTTAAGGACAATCGGTTTAAGGCTCTATTCGATAATCCAGACTTTGAAGTTGACAAGACATCTGCGGAGTACACGTTGCTGAATCCTGTTATATCACAGCTGGATAAGAGCAAAGCCAAAGAAATGATGAAAAATCGGAAGCAACAGGAACAGCTTCAATCCATTCAGGACGAAGAGGACGAACATAAAGAAGAACATGATTCAATTTTGGGTGATAGTAGCTCAGATGATAGTGGTTCGTCGGATGATGAGAAGACATGGTCCAAGGAAGTTCGAAAGAGATACAAACTCCTTAAAAGAAATGAGAAGCGACAGAGAATGGAGGAAGAAAATGAAGATCAGAACAGTGAAGAGAAGAACACAAGTAAACAACCAAAGTTCTATGAACTGAAAGATGGCTTAGACTTCAGGGGAACTAAAACTATACGGAAAAGACAGGATAAGTAAGTTCTTGAAAAATATGTTTCTATTAAGATTAGCAAATGATAACAAATAATAATATTCAAAACTATATAATATTTTTAGAACAAGTCTTGGGGACAGATTACACGAGGAAGAAACTACAAAAGTAATAGTGACGGGGTCACGTGGTAATAGAGAAATGACATTCAGTACTGGAAAGGTAAATTAACAATACATGATATTATCGTTAATGTTTTATTAACGATACTTCTAATTTGTCAAGTCTTTAATGATACAATGTGGAACATTATGATTTGTTTAGAATAAATTTTCCGGAAAATCGAAGGACAGTGGAAACAGGCACAGAAAGGAACATAAGCGTTTATTACGTCCAGCAGGAAATCTTGGCAGGAAGAAATTCTAACGGAAAAAAAATTGCAAAAGAGTATAAGTTATAAGCATACATATACTATTGTTAATAAACGTGAATGAAAGGAACTTTTTACTAAGATATATCGTATTTTTCTATACTATACTTACCTACGCATTTCTTTCAAGCATCAACAATCGTCGGATTTGTGCTGTCTCGCATTCATATGATACA
The DNA here is from genome assembly GCA_030142615.1 of Syrista parreyssii. Classification (NCBI taxonomy): domain Eukaryota; kingdom Metazoa; phylum Arthropoda; class Insecta; order Hymenoptera; family Cephidae; genus Syrista; species Syrista parreyssii. Next base: position 733,429 of record JARQTG010000380.1, read on the forward strand.
ATATATATGTTTAGAACTTCGCGCAAGTTTTATCGCTTACCAAAGGTGAAGTGTCATCACAAAACCGTGATTATTATTATTACAAACCCCACTTTATTGGTGTCTAAAAAATCGTAACGTGCAACGACTTTCCACGAGTGATCCGAATTACCGCTCTCAAAGACTCACTAGTGCTTTCTTTCCGTAGCGATAGTGAAATGCCTACAGTGAGTATTTATATTTCTTCATATCACTTGTTTGATTGTCACAATCGCCAAAAAGAAAAACAGAGTACGAAAAAAGCATTGGCCAAAAATCATTAGGCAGTAAACACATTTACTTAAATCCATAAGTATATACAAAACAGAACGGCACCACTACAATTATATTTGAAGTCTGCTAATCACTTATCTTGACCTGTAATTAGTAAACTTCAACTGCATTTTATTGGTATCATTTGAATACGACGCGAGTGTCTTTGAAAACTGACTGCTATTACGATCAAAAAAATTGTTTTGCACGTACTCTTACTCAAGTTTTATTGTGTATTTCACTTAATCGTAGAATACTAACGCGATTATTTTGTTTTGATAATCACACGGTTAGCGAGTTTAATTAATTAAATCGATTAACTGCTCGCCCCGTAATTTAATATTATGGGAAACACCAACCGAAAATTTCCCGTGTCAGAAGTAGGCCCTTAAATAATATTTATAAGACAGCAATAGAATAAAGCCATTATTCTGTTTCAGGCTAGTCCGAATTCTAATGGGTCAATGAACAGCAAGGATCATTCTGATCAACAGCAAAAGCATGAGGAATCATTGCATTCATCCACGCCGTCGGTTATCTCAGAATTACTGATGCAGAGTACAGAAGTGAGTACGAAATGATGTTTATACGGTATGAAGACATTGAACGACATACAGACTCTTGCAAAGTAGATCGGCGAGATAGCCGAAATACCGGATTACGAGAATCTCAGTATCTCAGCAGTGTTGCATTACTGTAAATACAAGATTCTAAGGCCCTATTTGAGATTACTTGGAGTGATGGGTCTAAGGCCCACAAGTGGCGAAGAATCCGAGCAACATTCACGTTACTGTTTCCTGACAAATCTACATACATTTCAAGTCATTGTTTTTATGTGTATTGGCTATGTGCTGCAATATATGGCATGTTTTAGGTGAGTTTTAATATATTATAATGTGCGAAACGTAGTCTGAATATAATAGCAACAATAGTTTGAAATGTAAATGTGTAATAAGTATATATACTGCATATGCAGGCATTACGATTTTGAACGTCATGTTCATTATGTAGTATCTACACCCCCGGCTAATCACAAAAAACAAAGAGTGGTCAGACAGATTTCATTAATTTAAATTTTATTCAGATTACATACTAAGAAAGTAAAAACAAATAACCTTCTATCGCTCGATTAGCAGTTTATAGATATCCTAATGTTAGACTTGTTATATACTTCCATTAATGTCATGAAAAGTTTGAATGCACGTGTCTTTCAATTCCTGATTGTTGCTTCTAGTTTTATTAGAACTCTACAACATTAACTTTTTAAAAGAAAGATATATGACATCTGTAAATAAATCTTAATTAGTTATTATTCATGCCACTAATAGTGAACTGAACTGTCACATACAGATTTGGATTTCTCGTTTTAAAAATCAACCCAGCAACCATAATATTATAACATGTATGCACAGTGCAATTTTTCATTTATCTAAATGACATAAAAATATAACAGCGGTGTGTTGCATTGGGTTCGTTCCGAAATTGATAATGAGTACTGAAAAAGTAATAGTATTTCTTTCAAACGCATAGAAAAAGCAAAGAATGCGACGATGCGCACAGCATTTGTAGTAAATTTCGAAACGCAACCAATTACGTTATGTACGTGAGTGGGAAATTACATATAACGTGCATGTTCTATGTAATATTGTGTTTCACTGACAATGAAATGATTATTAAAAACTCAAAGTCCATTGAGTAGGCATACCTTATATATAATTTTTGTTTAATTTAAGAAAAACAATGTAATATTTCAAATACGAAAAATAGTTTTATGTGAGACCATGCTTAATGCATTTATGAACTTTCAGAAGGGATCGCGGATTTTGGTACAAACTGTTACCTATAACGTTCGAAATGGTAAAAAACGACACGAAATTACACGCATACGAGCAAATTTGTTACGAAAATGCTGTATTCAGTTATCTGATACCAAGTGTGCTTCACTTATCTGCATACCTGTATACTGTATACTTATTTAGAATCAAGGAGAATGAACAACTTCAGAATTTAATGGAAAGAGCATTTCTATTATCATCTAATGCAGTAAACAGGGGCAACCAAAGAAAACTTGTAGCAATTTTATGGCTCTTTATTGGTTTGGGTATTGTGTGGATGATTGTAGCACTTATTACCGTTAATGTAATGATGGCTGAAAGCACAATTTCATTTCAATGGCTTAATCAAAGGTAAAAGATTTATTTATTAGTATAATGAGCAATATTTATTAATTGACAATAATGATCCATTAGGTAATGATCTATTGATACATTCTTACAGTCCACCACAAATAAAAATACTACTGAAAGTACTTTTAATAATTTGCACGTTATGGCATGATATGGTTCAGGGAACTATTATAACAAGTTACTGTCTGCAAGGACAGCTGTTACTGTCTCATCTATACTTTCTTTGTGCTAAATTACTTCAGCACACACTGCCTCCTATCGACTGGATGAGAGTGCGTATACTTTTGTTCCACATAACTAATTTTGTCCAAGTGTAATTATATACAATTATATTATCATTTGATATTTAGGAGCTTTCAGAGTTCAAGAAACTTCTACGCTATTTTAACAATGATTTTGCTCCAGCAGTATGTATTTATACAGTGGTCAATTTATCATGGGCAGCATCAGGTGTAACATGGCTTTTGAATTATGATAATATTGACATGCAAACTAAAGCAATAACATATATTGGGGCAATAAATGTTTTACTTTGGATACTTATATCCCTGGCACCATTTATACAGGTATTGTATAAAGTCTATAAAGTTAGGATAATTAAACATGGTTTAATGAATTCAATTATTCTTTGATTAGGCTGCTAGATTAACAACTGCCTGTTCCATGGTACAAAGTATTGGGCATGAGGTACGCATACGACCTTTCGTTTATCAAGGAACTCCTGGAGAAGATTTGGATACAATATTGTTATACACATCATCATTAAAAATGTGCGCCAAGTTATTCAGGGTGCCTATTACTGGCCGATGTTTATGTCTAATACTTACCTTAGGATGTATAACGGTTCTAACGTTGGGCCAATGTCATTTCTTCTCATAATTTATGCAGCTAATCTATTACAGTACTATTCAGGGGTTGGTTCAGTTCCCTTGCTACACCCATGCGGGAGTATTCATACATTTTTCACATTACACGAAATATTTTACTATTTCATAGAGTGAGAAATAATAAAATAGGACTTGTATATTATCTCCATCGTAGCCTTCATTACTAATGTATATTGTAATAATATCTAAATTATTTACCAGCATTTAAAAATGTACTGCCAACTATAGCGTTTCGTGATAAGTACAGATGTCGCTTGAGAGACTGCTGATTCTTGTATAATAATGGCTGCTATACTGTTAGAATAAATAACCTGTCAGTAACTTGTACACAGTATTTACGAAATCAGTTAAAATGCCGGCAACATCAATGCATAAATTCATAACCTTCTTGGGATTGTTGTTTATGTTTCATGCTGCTTATTCTGCAGCGCAACGTATGTATTTATTAACAGTTCTATATATCAGAATGTATTATAACCTGACTGTTTTTACAGATCGATCTTATCTACGAATCACTGAACAAGAATTCACCACTCTACCGATTGATGTAAGTTCGTTTAAATAATTTATTATTGATTAAATACAAAATGTTCTAATGTTTTCGTAGATTCTTATACAAGGCATTATTGGTTTATTTGTTGTGATGTATGGAGCAATGCATATCGCTGGAGACTTCAAGGAAATTCGTGCTGTGGTAGATTTGGAAAACAAATCTTGGGAAACTTTGAGAAATTTACCGTCGTTTCAAATATTTAATCATCGAGGAAGGTCATTATCACCTGAATATATACCTGCATATTGAAACTACCGATTAAACTATTTTGTAAAGCGTGGAAATAATTCTTGCAACATAAAATAAACAATTATTATAAATGTTTTAAACAAGTGTATTTCTTTTCTGAAAGAAAACGGTAAATAAACTGACAAAGCTTCTCCAGCTTTTCATGTAAAAAATGAAGAAAAATTATTTTGTATCTTTGTGACCTGGAAAGATCAATCATTCAAATTTGAACAAGAAGTTGTACAGCCACATTACCAATTAATTCACCTAGATTCCAGTACATTTATTGTATGAGAAACATTTAAAAAAAAGTATAATTAGCAGTGCAATTAAGTAGTAGAATGTCACTACTTCTTCTGCTTCTTCTTCTCAGCTTCCACTTCTTTTTCCATTTCAATTTCCGTTACATATTCTCCTATTGTGTCAGTGTCCAACATCTGATAAGCAAAGAAAAAAATAATGTTAATCCAACAATATATTCTTACTAATAATATGTATACCTGTAATGGTTGTCCGCGTCGCATTACAGCAATTTCCAAGTTTTTTTGACCTGACTGAACAACTTCAAGCAGTGCTCGGATTGCCAGCTTAATAGAACCTTTTTCAGTGGCTACTTCTTCAGCAGTATAATACTTCTCCAGAAACTCACGAACTGTTTTCGCATTGCGCCCAGTGGCATTTGCCTGGAAAAAATATCATTAAACAATGGAACTATCATATGCTTAATTATTAACTGAATTATAAAAATTACCTTCCATTCATAGTAAATACCAGATGGTTCAGTTTGATATAAATGAGGTACACCATCATAATCAAAACCGGCCAAGAGGCATGATATACCAAAAGGTCTCCTACCATTGCTCTGAGTATATTTTTGTTTTAATCCTATAAATTAAGCACAACTCATTTGAAAATAATATTAACACGAATTGAACAAATTTTAGGATTAGTCCTTCACTTACCTGCAATATACCTAGTGATATATTCTAATGTGACAGGATCTTCAACAGTTAATTTATGACTCTGACATTCAATTTGAGCACGATTTATCAAAACTCGGGCATCAGCAGTTAAGCCTGTAAAGAATAAAATAGAAATAAAAAGTATTTACTTTCAATAGAAGAACTTAATACTTTAAGTAAAGACATACCAGCAAAGGCCATAACTACATGATCATCTAAAAGACATATTTTACGGACTGTTCTTTCCTCCTGTAGTTTTGCTACAGATTTCTTTTCCACACCAAGCACAACCACATCGTTACCACGGACGCCAACCTTAAATTCGAAACACCATAGAATTATTAAGAAACAAATTAGTAAAATAATTATACTTATAAGATAACATGTAATTAATAAAACAAAAATCGTATAGAAATAGATTTTATCAGTTTTATACTCACAATGAAAGTGTCAAAATGCAATATTTGCTAAGGTTAGAAATAAGAATTATATCTCACCGCGGTGGAACCTTTCCTAACAGCTTCTTGGGCATATTCTACCTGCAATAAGTGACCATCAGGTGAAAATACCGTGATTGCCCGGTCATACCGTGCCGATGACATTTTTTATTTAATATATCGATACTACTTAATGATGGGATAAACTACAAAATGACTTCGCCGTTTTTCCGGTACAAGCAAGTATCATACTAGTTTTCAATGCACGAAGAATGACAACGCATAACCCCAAAATGAACACAGTATTAAGCCGACGATAGAATTTTCATGAAACTTCAAAATTATTTGCTGACCAATCATTTGCTACTTTCCGTGTGTTCGCAAAGCCACTTTTGCTGTCAGAAAAATACGAAAAAACAATTTGAATTTGTGAAAATTGAACTCCACGTGAAATATTATGGATTGTCCACCCCTTCACAGTACTTTACATAATCCCAAAGTTTTGTGGTATCAGAATGATTTTGAAGTAGTGATTCGGATAATGTTACAGGATGTAAAGAGTTATTTTATTCGCGTCGAGTTAGATACGTTTGTATTTAGGTACGTAACGCCAAGCATCTCTTTTTGTATATACGTTACTAATTTTTCTAATCTTATTAACAAAAAATCACTTACATATTTAAATGTTTAATTCATAATATTATTTTCAGTGCAATTATAAACGATAAAAAGTATTGCATATTATTACAACTTTATGGATCAGTAATTGGTGCAGAAACAATTCACTGTAATCTGGGAAGAGAAATCAAGATCAATCTTCAAAAATCTCATAAATGTATATACAGAGAGTATATGTCATATAATAATTCTGATATATGATAATTCTGTTGTCGGTGTTTAGTATCGACTACTATGCTGCAGCTTATTGAAGGATAATATCAGAATATCAAAATGCTAGAATACATGGGCCATACGTATAAAAAACTACTTCAAAAATGACAGTGACTGAAACATGCTAACTATATCAATTTTAAAATATGATCTCCAACATTCCATTGTCATACTTAATACTAAATCTTTATTTCTGTCCTTGGTTATATATATTATCTAATTATGCAAAAAATAATTGATAGTTTTTAATGAATGTCATGCATCCTATATATTTTAAAGGAATTTGTGAAACTTAAATTTTAGATAATAATATTTATTTATTGAATTGACAATGGTTATTCTTGCATTAATGGAGTGAAAATGGACAATTCTCTATACTGTTATATTAATCGTCAAGCATTAGTAATAAACTTCAATCGATAACAGCTGTTTATAAACATATATCCAAATGCATGTTGATACTCAGTTTCTGGATGATTTTAATGCATTTTACATATCTTATTGCAGACTTAGCTTGGACACGACTTTATCGCGATACAGTGAAGATTCCACAAATAATTCTTGATCCTGATCATGTAGAGCAATCTCATGACATCAAGAAAGAAATATTATTTTTAGGTACTATTTCATATCAAAAATATTTTTATACAATACTTGGATTGTTACAATATTACATAATATAATTCTTTATATGCTGCAGGACATGAAAAGTTAAAGGAAACTAAAAACCAGCGATATAATGTTATGAATATAATGCCTGATGTGCCTTCATCTGATGAAGCAGAGTCTGATGATGAATGTTATGATGCTTTATTTGATTAAAGCAACATATAACAATTGGATTCACAACATAATTTTACACTAATAAAAATGCAATATAAAATGTTGCATACAATTATATCAAAGATTTATTAAAATATATTTGTAAACACGTATGTGCCATTTCGACATTTAATCGAGTTACTTTTAAAAAAGAATTAAAGACATTATGTACGCAAAAATGATTTATTATTGTTTGGTAGTGTAACTTTACAGAATTGTGCTTGTATTCCTGATATAAGAAACTACAGTAACACATGGTCTACATGTGCTGTTTATTGTAACAATATGAATTCTGGTCCTACATAAACGCAAGTGTATAATAGTGCTATCATCTATATCAACTTCTATTAAAATGTTTGGCATTGCTTGTTATTTAATTATAATAGAATATCTAACAATCACTATTATTTGCATAGTATAGTAGATTCAGTTACATTTAGTGATAATGGTTATAACATACAATTTACAAAATATAACAAATAATTTGAAGATTCTTAATGATACGTGTCCAAAAAATTGAGTACAAAATGTTAACGCAAAAATTTCATCTAATATTTGGCAAGTTGATACTATTTAAAATCGATGAATCGTTTAACTTTTAATGTTATTAAACTCAATATTTCACATTAAGTTTATGACAAAACATTATAATCTATAATATTTGTCATTCCTTTATTTGAAACGATATTCTTGACAGTTATTCATGCCAGATTACTCGAAATTTCATAATACTAAATATTAAGTATTTACAGAGATACTATAAAATCGTTAAATAGTAAATTGATCGGACCTCTTGGATTATCCTTAGATTACATTTTGTAATTGATATCGTCTATTTTGAGCTCACATTACTGAAAATTCATACAATTTTTAACACTGTTCAGCATTTTACGCGGGCTACGCTCTGCTTCCTTTTCTTTGATGCAGCTTTGACTTTAGAAGATAAGTACTGATACCCGAAAGTACTGTATTATTCACAATTTTCCTTCGACATAGATGATTGTACAAATCCCTCAAAAACCATCTGACAGATAAATATTATATTGTTGTACAGTAATTAGAAAAAAGAAACAAATTAAATCATGTTCATATCGCAATTTTATTGATTGTAGACTGATTGGTTATTTTTCAAAGGCATTCTGAAACATTGTTTAACTAATTCGTGATATAAGAAATCTGACCATTCTCATGCAAGGTCTTTAGCTGCTACTCTAGTATTTCCAACTACCTATAACACGTGCGTAAAACTTATAACATATATATCCTTCACTACTCAAGAAAACATACGGTCTTCACTTTTTTCCCCATTTTTAACCCCTGACTGTCTGCTTGCCTGAAGGCAGGTGCAGAAGGAGAACTATGTGTTTTGTTGCTTAAATTGGCTTTAGTACTTCCTTTAAAGGATTTGTGATGTTCCGTATCTATACAGTTAAACCTTGATAATTACAGCTTCGATAGGTGCAGGAAAACCGTAATTTGTGAGTGTAGAGGAAAGAGGGATATCTACTCCTGCTCCATTACTTAACAGAAATCTCAGTTACTGTCGTTACTGTCTATTTTTTGGTTTCGACATCCTGAACCTATCAGGGTTTGATCGTACTACAATATATTTCTTTCTTATAACTACTAACCCTTTAGCTTACTTGTAAGAATCCATTTTAAGAAAATCTGAATGTTTCATATAAAATAACAGTAGGTGACAGACTACTGAACACTGAAAATTTGTACGTTAACATTGATGTACTCAATTTAACAGGTAAACTTTAGACTCTGAATAATATTCAGGAATGAGGTTCACCTTGTATACACATCTCATAGAATCTTATTTCTATACAATACGAATAGGCAGTTGCAGTGCTAATGATTTAATATAGATGTATAAAGATTCATTTGAATTTTACAGACTCGTACGCAATCCTTACAAAAAAAAAGATCAAAAATTATATAAAGGAAAATCAAAAGCAAAACAGCATCTATGTTCTATTCTTTATGTTGACAACATTAAGAAACAACAGTTTTTTATAATAATCTTCCTTAACCATAACGTTAGAAAAAGATATGGAATGTTAATTATCGTCACATAAAAATGATAAAATATTCTGACTTCCAATCAACGCATCCACGATCGGACTAGACACCCGTACCAACGCGTAACATGTTAAAACAAGTGATACATGTATCATTCACAAGTGAAGAGAAGACTCTTTTTATTAACAATGTTCCGTGTTAAATGCATTGTCAAAATTATTACTAAGACAACCTACAAATAACAGAATTGAATTACTTAGAAGCTATTCCACACACGCGCTCAGCTAAACTATAGAATCTACGAGTATATTCCATAAACGAACCATGATTACTGTTATTAAATTTCAGCCAATTGCATTGGCTAATTTTTGTTATCATCCAATGAAACTTAAAAACCGTAACTTTGGTTCAACCGCGGAATTCACCCCGCGTCTACGTCGGTGAGTATAGAATGCGTAAAAAATGCGCTATTATATGAGAAGTAAAATAATCTTGAAGGAAAGGTGTGTGTTCGTTATCTAATATATAAATACATTATTCTGTTTGATCTCCATTATTACATTTAATAACTAATTAGTTAGTTATACTTATAGAGGATGAATGCATTTTCATTATGGATACGTAAAGCATATCCTAATACTAGTAGTACCATGTATGCTGGAATAATAGCGAGTTTACACGTCTATCTTTTTTTTTCTTTGTTCTAGAATTCATTACATAATCTGTCCTATTATCATACTACAGTACGATGGTCGGTATTGTGAGAGTGTACTATAATACGACGAGAATAATTAGCAACCCTCTAACGCTAATCTTTGATTAATGTTCTCTACTGTAAATTTCATCTCCCGCAATATATCGTCAGCGAGATCTTCAACGTTTGTGTATCTGACTTTGAAGAAATTAAATATATCCTCTAGGAACTCGTTTACCTGGTCCCGAAAGTAATGACACGTGGAACGAAGACTTCCTTCGGGACCTAAGAAGCCCCAAACCAGGACCGGCGAGACTTGCTCTGAGATTGAGTAAAAATGTGCTAGGAAGCCACGGTCGTATTTCAGCATTTGACGTTTGCCCATGAGAACAGACCAGACAGCAGTACCGATGGCCTTGAATAAAATTTTCATTATGAACTCAGTATCTATGTATGTATTTGCCTCTACGTTAATACAAGAAGAGGCTTACTGTTTCCCGGAAGCTTGCTGAGATCCACCTATTCTGAAGTATAGCTTTGATGGATGATGGTGGCTTTTCAATTTCCTCGAATGCATCCAAGAGGATGAAGTCTATGAGAACGTCATAAAAATTAATGCACTTCACACCACGATTAAATAGTTCTTCCTGCATCATAGCATAAGAGTTAGGATTCTGCAGGAACTCCATCATCCTCTCATAGTGGGTCAAATATTCCTTTGGATCCTGAATAACAAAAAGAAACTTACGTTGTAACAATTCTCGACTTATTTTTAGAATAAGATAATGTCATTTGACATGGAGCATACTCTATCTGCATAAACTATTAGGTCACTGATGACCTGGCGACCTACGTCCGCTATCCACGAGGCAGCAGCCGGCCTACTAAATAGCTTGGAGAATGCTTGACGAAGACAATGCACTTTTGCCAAATATTCTACATCTGATCCACACTTGACAAGCTCCGTATGAAATCTCCTGTAGAACAACACAACAGAGTGAGATTAATTTACGCTGGAGACTATCAAGCAATTATTTCAATTTACCCCGCACCTGCATGGAATTCCCTTGTCTGCATGCTGCTTGAGCGCAGTGTGGTATAATTTCCGTTCCTCGAGGTGAGAAAAGAATTTGGAAAATTCCTCAAACTCACGTAGGTCTGCCACCTGGAATATAATGAGAAGATCTTTTCAATAAATGAAATTAAAATTAATTAGAGAATAATAATTATATTAATAGTACATACGCCGTCTCTTGCAGACGCAAATGACTCCGGCGAAGATGCAACATCAGCTTTGTCCTTAGCCGATATCCGTGTTCCAGCTGCTGAACGTTTATGACTCTCCTCGCTGGCCTCACTCTCATTCCGGAAGAGTACAGAGTGCTACAGAAACAATTACACAATTATTAGCAATAAGAGAAATAGTCTCAATGAATAAGCACTATCGTTGCAGAAGTTAATGCAATCAGCTGCCAATGAAGTACTTTCTTCAGGATGCAAGATGGCATTAGACACTTGTTAAGGTTCAAAATGACTCATAATTGGTCTAATTGCTAATTCTCGTTACCAGCTAGATTGGATCAGTTAATACATTTTTCTGTTGGCGAAATGATAATTGTTCCAGAGGGCGTAAAGTGCAAAATACTCATTAATATCAAGCAGCACCATGTCAGTAGTCATGGATGAATATTAGAATGAACTTTTAATAATTAGTAGCAATAAATATAAATCAACTGAAAATAATAATGCAAAACAATCTTTTACCTGATCAATAAATAGAAGCTCAGCATTACTCTGTATCTGATAGCCCAAGTCGAGAAGTTCCTGTACATCGTGCGTGAATGCTGCATCGGCCTTGGATGGAAGTGCAAGTGCATCGTTGCTGAGGGATGAACTGAAGGCCGTAAGTGCATCCTCCCAGCAATATAGGGCCTTCTCAAGTGCCTCCAGCCCTGTACCGTTGATTCACACTGCGTTACACATCCGTTTATTTCTAGAGGTTACTGTCGCTCTCGCTGATAGCGAAATTACTTTAACGATGATACGACGACCCATTCGGCCCAATTGTCTTGCGAGCCAACTAGGGACCAGCAGACCAAAACCTAGTCCATCGATAACTTCTAAGGACCAAAGTGAACAATGCGCGAGCCAATTTCATAAGTCATGTAAAGAGTCTTATAGTCAGTAATTCGCAAATAGAACAATTTGTAGCATGTACTAAATGAGACGATGAATATTCATCAGTATCATTACTGACAATTTTCTCAGTAGCTCATAAGGCTCACCAGACATCTCAAAATGACATCATACATCCATGTCCTTAGATCGCGCCGTTATTTTAAATCATGCCAAAGCCTTGAGCTCCATATTGCAAATGGCCTGACCCTAAAAGATAGAAATCTTCTTATTCGTCGTTTAGCAATAACGATGCTAAACTACAGTCTAATAAAATGCATTAAGTGACACTGCAATGATTATTCACAGATGAAAAGAAGCACCGATAGAACTTGTCAGATCCTCAAGTATTTCATGTTTCGCGTTTTTAATGACTCGCACTTTCTACGCCAATTATCCTCGCCTACTGCCTCTGCATTTTATATTTCGTCATTTCTGCGGCGTCAGTAACGTTGAAATTCTGTATCAGTGCTATTGTTGCTGCCAGCGAAGCTTAAAATAAAAAAAAATATTCTAGCTTAATGGCTTTTTTATTTTTAACTTATGGGAAATATCAATGGCGGTGACGTATGACAAGTAAGCTTTGTAAATGGACGAAAAGGGAGATTTTAAGAGATAAAGTGAATTATAGGTTAAATATTGATCCAGACATTCCAACGTAATCGAGTTCACTCGGTCGCGTAACTCAGGTACTGATACACGAAGGGGTTCGATTAATTAATTTTTGTTCGTGCCTTAACGAATAATTAAAATGACGCAGCGTTTAACCGTTGATTAAAGAGAAAGTATCATTAGATATTAGATATTAGAAAGTCACAAAAAAAATGAATATCTTTATTATTCGTTACTGTTTTATTTATTTATCAACAGGTGTTCTGCGTGAGGGTGGCATCGACTGTGGGAGCACGGTATTACCGAGCGACCTCTTTAAGGGTTGTGCAACCCCTATAGGCGCCACGGTGTCGCAATAACAGCCCCGTGACCCCGTCTGGGTCAGATTGATCGTAAAAGATGCTCTGGCGCCATTTAAAAATCATTATTCCTTTTTTCTTTGATTTTTCTTTTTTTGCACTTTCGTACGTGTCATAGGCATGCGCGATCAAATATTCGAAATATATTTAATATAAATACATAAACGACATGAGTTTCGAAAAAAGTATAAGTTTTCTTAGACAAAAACATTTTTCGGATCTTTTTTCAAGCCCAAGAAAATTCACTCTTTTTATTTTCACCTTTTGCACATGAAAGGAGCAACATTACAAAAAGGAACAGTGTTTTAATAACTGTTTACAAAGATACATTTGATCGAAAATTTAGACCAACCACACATTATTACTTTACCAGTTCATTTACAATTTCAAAATGCATGTGCTTGTGTGTTTTCCACTCTCTCCGCGCCCGGGCAATATAGGCCCTTGTCGTAGGGGTTAGGTTCACTTTAAGTTTTTTCGGTACAATTCAACGGGAGGGAAACGATTCCTCCGCATCCGACGTTACGTAACTGAATCTATGGAGCCGTTCCTTTTTTATTCGCAAAGAATGTTACGAGTTTAATTTTAGGCCATGTTATAAATATTCTAATGGTACTTTGAAAATTTGTATTGAATTTTAATAAAACTTACTATACATTTTCATTTTTTACTATTTTCGACACGCTTTAAATTCGAAATCACAGCATAAACAGTATTTGAAATTTTTTTTCAATTTTCAGCAACATTTTTAGATTTTGACAGGTTTATCCTAACATTAACAAAATTTAACTATCAGTATTCCAATATTTCAATAAACACGATGACGGATATTTGTCTATACTATTAGTGATCCTGGTAGTGTTTCAGCTATAAAAATATCATCGGTGAGCGAGCGACTCCGATGCAATATTGTAGAGCGCTGCGATGGGCTTGTAAATGGCTAGGTAAAATTAGGGATAGCTTAGAACTCAACTACTGCAATGAGTTAGGATAAGTTAGAATGGTCTGTGATGAGTTAAGATTGCCCATTGCTTTCTACTCTCTTTCATGAACAATTTCTGTATACTTGTGGATGAATACGAAAGCGGGCGACGATAGACTGTCTGTATACTGCAAGTTACGTAGTTTAATTTTTTGTTTATTTGTAGCATCGACCAAAAATACAATCAAAAACCCTTAAAAGAGACTTTTTTAACTATAAAAGGATTAAAGATACATTAAAAAAATAAACATAAAAAGGTGGAGTAAACTAAATAAGCATATACGCATAACCGACCGAGAATTATTCAAATATGCAAAATGATTCGATAATCGTAGTTCAGGTATTTAGGTAACATCAGAAAAACAATCCGACTCAATATACGTGGGCAGAACTGGTTTGTGTTTTTCTTCCAAATACGTACGAATCGACCACTTCGATATCCATCTTTTGCATTCACGAGAAAATAACACATACGTATCCATGTGAATGGACCCCAGCATTTGGCGTGTCTCAAACTCATGCAGCGACTATGCGCACTCCTACTAAAGAGACGTAAAGAAGGCTTTGCCTTTTACGAGAATGCCGGATAAAAATTACAAAAACAAACACACCCTTTCTGGTTTTAAGAATGAGTTGGTAATATTCGCGTATTCCTCATACATTTCTTGGTGAGTCATGCAGTTACCCCGTATATAGAATACACCCAATGCACATGCACATGCACGTACGCATCAGTGCATGCATGCTCATTACCCAGGATGCCATGACAATCGCTAAAGTCAGCAGAGTAGCGAATATCGTCTTGATTACTTCGTGGAATCGTGTATAGTATAAATACGTGAGGCTAAGGTGACGCCGTAAAGAAACAAGCAAAATACCGTATGAGTGACGTCATACGGTCAGTTGAGATCTCACCGAAAACGTATACATAAATATGCACATACGTAGGTACTTCAGGACGGATGTCCGCCATTTTTATCATCATCAATGAAATGTAAGAGTCAAGTGACTCGTGGGTCGATCATCGAATCGTCTCATACCGTATAATTGAATTTTGCCGCGTGCTCCAAGCTATTGCGTGCGTAATCAAAATTTCAGCATGAATCAGCCGAGTACCGATCTTTAGAGTTACATAAATCTATTCTTGGAATAAGATCAGACTATAAGCATGAATGTACATTCTTAAGGTAGAGAATAGCGGAGGTTAGAAAAAAGGAGAGGATAGAACGGTAGAGTCCAACGACTCCCGGAAATCCCCCAACGTCACGGCAGGATCAATAGGAAAGTAAGGCCAGACTCTTCCGCACAGTTGACTCGCAACTATCCCCTCGTAAGATACATGCATAGACCCCAGGAGCCAAAATCTAATGAATAAAGCAAGAAGGTAGTAGTTAGTGGATATAAACCCCTCAGCGTGAGACTTTTATAGCTACTTCAAGGGGTGGTTGGGAACCATCATAAATTCGAGTAAGTGGGGATAGAGAATTAGAATAAAAATAAAAGTGGGCTAATGCTGATATTAACCGCCATAAAAATTGCGTAAGAATAAATGCTACGTAGAGCGTTAACTATAAGAAAATACAGTAGTAGGAATATCTTAGGTCCTTGCGATAACCAGCTTCCCCCCCCCCCCCCCCACCCGCCTCAAACGAAGGACCCCAAGGAGCGGGGATATATGACCGAGTGGTCAGGGTGGGGCGGCGGCAGTAGAAAACTAGTATGGCATAACTGAAGGGTGGGGATTCGCTACAGGGTAAGATAGAAGTGGTGGGGGCTCGCTGCCGGCTGGTCGGCGTCAATAATACCGAAGTGACGTAATCCTAATGGGGGTACGTTATTGGAGGATGTGTCATCCAATAGGGAGAGGTCGATGAAGCAGCTGGGTGGCGCGCACTCCAAAGACACCGTCGGCGTGGATAGGATCGGATACGGGAGAAAAACGGTTCTACGGTTTCGAGAAACGAATTTAGTCAAACAAAAATTTGTAAGAGAATCGCAGTGTTCACGTACATTTTTTCTCATGACTGTGCTGACAACGTCACGTGCTTGGTACCAGAGCAGAAACATTAATTCTGGTATCCTGTTAAATCACCAGGATATATCCCACTACGCTCGTATATACCCGCGTACCCTCTAGTGGGAGCAGAGAAAGGACCTCGACAAACGGGATCGCTCACTCTCGTGTATATTCGGGCCCTAGCGCTGTCGTGTAACCGTGTTTCGAACTCAGTGGCGTTCGCGGTTCTCGTGCGGTAGGAATATTACGTTACGTTACGTTCGCGTGCGCGACACCGTTAAGGATTGTTCACGGAAAATTCATTAATAGTTTTCCTCTTTCCTGCGCTGTCGTCGGCTATTGTTGTTGTTATTGTTCCTTAGCCGTTTCTTCGTCCCCTGTTTTATCGTCTTTATCAGGCCCGAAGATCCGTGTGCTGACACTGAACGTTGTAACAATTGACACGACACAACAGGAACGTGATTAGATACCGCCGAGCGTTGGATTAACTCTGTTGAATCTTCTTATGTGGACAACGTTGCAAACGTAAGTATGTATGTCGGGTGTGTCCTACACTCTACTTCTCTACCCTCGACGGAGATTTTGCCTCGCTATTGTCATTGCGACGACCGTGGGAATTTTTTGTTGCCAACCTTGTGTTCACTCTCATGGGAATCTGTTAGAAAGAATTTGGACACTATGCCATGTACTGCTTTTATAGGAACCACGACTATTACACAATAGGGTATAATGGTGCAACGAGTACAGACGACCAAACGGATGTTTTTAAAATGTCTTGTATTACGATTGATTCACTATTCTAGGGATGATTAACGTTTCCATCGATTAAACGATTGCCCATTTTTAAGTACGTATGATCAATCCGTACGAGGTCAAGTGCCACATAGAAAATAAAAATTGTCGTACATCACGGAAAAACATTTTGAACGGTTATAATTACTGTTTTATAATTTTCAACTGTACTGACATACGATACATCAAAGCTAAGAATTAACCGCTGTGTAATGTACAACAGGGCTTTAAGATGTTGGTAATGCCGTGTGTCATGTTTTAACGTTTGGTATCGATATCTGTCAATTATAAAAGTGCTACGAATTAATGCAAGAGAACGTTAAGAATAGTTTGTGTACTCGTAGTATAAACCTACCTAACAGGCATTCTCTAATCAAAATAGAAACGACGTTCACGTTCCACATAGATTTTAAAATATAACAAGTTACAAAGAAATTATCAAGGACTTCTTCATAGAGTATAGTCGAAGTAAAAAACTATTGTAATTAATTGACATACTTTAATGTCTATTTTTAAACTCATTCACCAGACAAAATCAGCCGTGTACCCTCTTAATATAATAAAACTACTATAGCGTCAGGGAAGCAGTACGATATGTTACCCTTTCGGTAATCGTATATATTGAGTATCCGCATGGCGAATTATCGGATATTGATGCGAGTTGATCGAACAGTCGAAGGTCACGAAGCCCTGCAGTTATTTTTAACCCTTGACACTGAATATATAGACTCATACACCCCCTTTAATACATTCTCAAAAATATCAATACATTCGCGCAGAAAACATTTGCTGTGTAGCTCAGTGACAAAAACAACTACAGCAACTACCATATTACATTTTCTATTAATTGCACAATTAACCTTGTACCACTACAGGATGCGATTCGCAAAATGAGAAAATACAAGATAAAATCTAGGTATGCGGAGTTGCAATATTCTGAAGCGCAAGCGTTCATGCACGTTGCATTGGAACTACGTCTATGCCGAGCCGTTCATTTATTAACATAAATAGCACTGTTCGTGCCATGAGAAAAGAATCTGGCTTGGGGATTACAGATTCGCAGGTGACCTTGCATTAAGCGTACGGCTGTGCACGTGGAGCACGGCAAATGATCAGTGCACGCTCAATTTCCTGGTGAATTGCGCTGCGCGCGTCGCAAATGTATATAGGGTGGTCTATACGTACACACAGATACAAAATGCATGCACAAGTTCACGCGTGCGATTGAGATTGCGCCAAGTACTTTATGCGCGCCCTATGCACATTATATGCACATTAATGCAATCAGCTGGTATATGCTGCCACTGCTGATGGTGGTCGGTTATTAGGTAATAGAAGCCCATTAACAACGGATCGAGTCATTGAGCCTAATAAAAATGACATCATTATCGCAACCCCGTAATTTCACTTAATTTTACGGTATACGCTTTTAAAAGTTTGCACCTATATTTTGACGCAAGCGATTACAGCATAGTCGAATATTATTAAAGATATCTTAAAATTTCACGCTCGGAAAGTTATGAGGCTTTCGTGATTCTCATTGTTCGTGTTACCCATGCTTTTTTTAGTAGATCTTCCATAGACGCACTAAACACTATAGAGTTACGGCGAGGGAGAAAAATAACAATGGAATCTGTTTTCTTCATACCACGCCCATGATTCTCGTGAAAAGTAGATCGGCCGACGGCAGATCGACCTGTAGAGACGTAAAAAAATTGTCTAACAAAGAGAGAAGCTCGTCGGCAACTTCCAGGCTTCTTCATGGTTACTTGCTCGCGTATAAGAATTGCTCAGCTTACTCGTGGTCCGTTACACGGTTAGATCAGAAATAACAGTAATACCCCGTGTATACGGTAACCGAAGGCAGAGATTTCTTAGACACGAAAAATGATTCTACGATACGATTAGGAACGTTTTATTAATTTGTATCGATCAATTATTCGGACAGAGATTTATTTACATGGCTCATAATATAGATGCACATCCAGCACCTGTCTTGCTTATATTGAGTCATAGGATATCAACCGTTTGCACTCGACTGTTCTCTCTCAGGCACTAAAATATATGGAAAGTAGGAAAATCTGGAGTGCAAAGTGTTAATATCAAATAGAGGTACTGTATCAGACACCGATTAAGATACTATAGTATACCTATGTATACTGACACACTAAATTCTTTGATAATAGACAATATAGTCGTCATAAGCATAGCACTCAGTATTCAAGCAACCAATTAGCAAATAGCAATAAGATATGTTTAATAATTTAAACAAATTTATATTACACATAATTTATTATGTTGCATGAACATTTTTTATGGCCGCCATTAAAACAGCTTCGGCTTATTGCAAAAGAGTTTAGATACAGTCCGATTAAGAGTGTGACATCAATCATCTGGCCCGCTCTCTCTCCAAATACCGAAATTTGCCCAGACCATGTGTGTCATTTAAAAATATTACAAAATAGAATTTGTATCCTGAGGCAGTTAAGAAATTCAAAGTGTGTCTCAGTCAGTCTCTACGGAAGAAAAGTAAATGACCTCAGGAAGCACCTAATGGTCGTTTCATAACGATAATGCAATAATGATGGTTTTACCCGAGAACAGCCTTACGTAGGTCAAGGACCTTCTTGACGTCACCTTTTTCTCGAATCTTACCTTCCGCAATTTAAAATCTCTTTTTATTTTTCCTATTATCGTCGACTTCCTTTTTATACTCATTTGCGTCTCACGGGGGCCCTGAATAACAGTTTTTAAGGTTGCCGCCGCTCTCGGGCGATTACCACGAACGCCGCAGCTTCCTACAACACGCACATCAATTGTGCCACGCAATTGCGCAATCGTTCGATACCCTGGAGGTGTCGCATAACGCATTCGTGCTAACAACCCGGTGAATACTCCATTGAGTGGCAAAGTTCCAAGAGCAGGACTATGAAACGTCTAACACGATAACAGAATTAAAATAAAAATAAGCGTCACGGAGTCTGTTCCACCTGAGATATTTTCAGGCGCGTACACTACAGCATTCGGTACCCCAGCCTTAATTGTCGTACTACGGAATGAAGTAGGATACAAAAACAGGAAAAGTAGATGAAGAACTGCCTGAAGTTTCATTCCGCGTGTCTGTCTCGCCTCAAGTGTCTGCCTGGTGAAACTTCTAAAGGTCTCCACTCTCACGGAGATAAGCCGACAAGCAAATAGCCTCGGGCATGAGAACCTAGACGAAAGTACTATACTCAGCAGCTAGAGAAGACGCGAAGGGAAGTGGAAGAAAAGACAGAAAAAAAAGCATTGCATAAACTGTGAAATACGAACACACATTAAAGGTGACCGTTTCAAGTTTCTGAACATCATATCAGAGTTTGAGATTCCTGCAGTTTAAATAGGCTCCGACGGTTATACAGACAGAGGTGACCTTTCCGTACAGTAGTACTTGTTAATTTGCATTTTCGAGTCTTATTTTCCTGAAGCATAAGAAATGTTTACTTGGCTTAACATCTTTTTCTTTTTACAATTCGTAGAAACCTTGATAGCTGTTTCAACACGATTGTCTTTACATTTGAATACATTCACGTGCTTACGTGATGCATTTGTTAATTTCGCTATTTTTTCCGCGCACTTCAAGGTTTCAGTTTATTTTTAGATTCCATGAGAATTTCGACAAGAATTCTAAAAGAGACCAGAGCGTTGAACGTCGTCAAATGTTCTTCCAGTTTCATTTTCTCCAACGGTCTCTCAATAGAATTTATTAAATTTACCAGCCGCGTCCAAACTATTAATTTCCCTTTACCTACAACTTTAGCTCCCTCTCTAAAGCAAAAGCTCCCTCAAGTTAACGCTAAAGTGGTCCAACGAGATAGTACCGGTAACTTTCCCCGTAGGGTTCAAGGTTCACCATTGGATTTTCCCAAAGTCCTTTGCGTGCATGGAAAAGGGGACAAAGACCCTTAGCGGTTACGTCTCTACCACCCTTGGAATGAAAAAAGAAAACCTCTAGTAGAGCTCTAGGGATGAACTATATGTTTCTTCTACCCCATCCGGTAGCTAGCAATATCGTCATTGCGCACGCGTCCGAAGAAAGAGCGGAGTGCTCTTGACTTCAGCTTTCAGGGTGTTATCATGGTAACGCTGTGTACGCTGACATTGCACCGCGCGCTGCAAATCGATATTTCCCTTATTTGGTATGCTGCACCAGGAGGGTTCCATGCCCTATCTGCCGTGCACTTTCTGGCCCGGTCATACATAAGCCCATACGGTATACATATATTGCATACCATATCAACATCCTGGTACGCCATGCTCTACACTTTACGTGAGAGAATTGTTATAGTTAGGCACTCCCGGAGGTAGTACAAAAACGAATGGCATACTGACGTTTTTTTTACGCTCAACGATAACCCGCGAACTGAATGGACTCTTTGTTTTAGGATTACGTACGCACTGCA
Source organism: Syrista parreyssii (assembly GCA_030142615.1). NCBI lineage: Eukaryota > Metazoa > Arthropoda > Insecta > Hymenoptera > Cephidae > Syrista > Syrista parreyssii. Next base: position 754,787 of record JARQTG010000380.1, read on the forward strand.
TGCGGCGTAGAATTTCTAGGTTAGACTAAACTTGCAAAGTACGTGAGGTACGTGGAGTGAAACATCGATTGCGAGAAGTCGAGATCACGTAAAATTTCTCATTCCCACTTTGTTCTTATTTGTCACGTACCTTTCCGACGGCGCGATCTCCATCGAGTGGTATGAAAAAAAAAGAGACGCTACAGAAAGGTCAAGGGTCGCGGGGAGACAATCGATCGACAAATCTGGGCCATGCGTTATGCCTTCTGAAACCCATGATGGTACAGATATCGTACGTATAGTAAGTACCACGATGTCCTTGTACGTGCATCTCGACTAACTTCGCTGGTCTCAATTAAATAAATTCCGGATGGCGTGGTTATAAAACCTAACGGCTGCTAAGGTCACTAGGTCACAATGGAACGAGAAGAGAAATACACAGAATGCGGTACGCATGTACCCCACCTTCTTCGCCTCTATATACATACATACAGTATAAATTGGTTGCATCTTTTCCAGAGTGCATTTCCTCCGTCTCATAATCAGTATATTATCACGTACAATCTTTGTGCTATGTCAAGAAGTCAAAATAGAAAATTTCTTAAGACACAACATGAGAATATCCAATTCTTTCTATTCCATCGTTTGCCTTTACAATGTCTACAAAATGTGAACAGTTTGTATAATGCACATTGGTCATACGTATTTCCATTGCACGGGATAATAATAATTAATCTGTTGTGAAGCCTAAACGAAGTAAAAAATTCTGTCTTACCGATAATCAAGAGTTCGAGGTTATCGACAATGTCACGCGTTCGTACACGACTTCTATTATGTAAACACCTCGGTATGACGAAGGTGAGGAATGACGTAATCTTTACGCTTTGTTCGGGGCAACACGCCCCGAGGAGCAGCCCCGGGAATACGACACAATAGCCCAGAGTTTTTAGTGCACGAAAGCGTCCAGAAACGCGTTAAACCGGTTGCAAGCGACTCGCCGTTATTTGCATGCCTGTCACAGTCGTCTGCTTTATCATACCAAACTTGTTAGAGCATCTTATGTATACACGTACATATATACGATAAATTTTCGTGGATCTCTCGATGCCTTTTCAAACCGGTCATTTCGATATGACGTATCCCCAAAAGAGAAAAGTAATATATGAAAATTGCCTATAAGGGAAACAAAAATAGGAAATCAAGTGTTATCTAACGTGTTACGTGTAAATCTTTTTTTATAGGATAATGCGGTGCAAGAATAGCATAGGTTATAACACATATATGTATGCACATGCTGAGCATGCTACATCCTTGTATGTCTCTGTACTACATGGGTTCGATCAATGAAACAAGGTCTAGTCCTTGAATTTTGGGAATTCCCTGTTCACTAATCAGTGCAAGTGAGAAGAAAGCTGCAGAAATCGATAGACAATTATCAGTGAAAATGCACCTTGAAGCGAAGGAAATAAGAATAGCTATATGATGGAATAAAAACATAGTTCCAAAGTTAGAGCCAATACCCAAATTGGCACGTCTTACAGCGAAAGAGTTTCTAGTTGAAAAGAAAGAAAAAATTATTGCTATTAATCGAATTTTGAAAAATGTTTCTTATCATAGAAAATAACCCATAATGGTCACCTGGGATCACAGTGATCTCAATGTAACGTATAATCCTTATGGAAACTGTACTGAAGTGTGACCGTTAAGGGTTAAGCAATTTGGAGCACCGTTACTCAAATAAGTTTTCGGAAGAGCCGTGTGAATTGATCGTTATATTACTTCGATATTTCCAAGCATATAAAAGTTTGTCACTTAAAGTTTTCTTGACAGGAGTTCGGTACACGACTATTAGTTGCATAGGGAAAAGCCAGTCATACGTCAAGCGGCTGTTCTCGACCTAGCCATCTAGAATCGAGCATACAGTACGAAATCTCAAAAAGAACATTTTTCTTTACTTCTCGTAATCAATCCTTCCGATGCGAGGCGCCCTTAACTAATCATCACGTAATACGTAAACCCGAAAATAGCAACGTATTGATCGAACGAAAAAATAAGGCTAGCGATTGAATGTAATTCAATGTGCATATTCATATGCTCTACACAAATAACAGTTTACTTACCCGAACGTCTATACGCACTTTTTACAAATCTACTCTATTCAGGACGTACATGGATGCTTTTTGCAGTGACCGGGTTAATCATAAATATTAAAGAGTATCATTAACTATAGAAAGACCTCCTTGAGATATTCGTGTAGTAACCAGTAATTTGGTATATCTCGATTCAAAAACATCAAGTCTTCATCTTTCATACTTTTTAAAAATATACTAACTGATGCAATGACAGCATTCGGTTAATTCAAGGTCATAAGAATAGCGCGATGAAAAAATCTAGATCATTTATAACTTTAAAGATCTGTCACTGCTAAGTTCAAATATTTCGTAGATTAATTAGGAAGTAGTCCATTTTGGAACGTATCCGTTAAGTCGGATAGGAGAAAACGTGCCGGAAACCTGTCTGACAATCAGCTGCTAAGTACAACAGCGAACGAGCTGAAGCGAGAGTGGAATACATTTATACAGTAAACTCAAGCGGAAATGTACGCCACACCATTATGGATATCTTTCCGGTACAGTACCGAGAATTCATGACCTTCTTGGATCCTGCTGTAAGCGAGTAGCCTTTGCGGCAGATGGCTCTCGATACGGTCAGTTAAATGTTGTCTTTCTCGAGCTATACTTATACTGGATTGGAACAGTACATTATATAGATATACATTGTTATACAGTACTTCGAAAGTGCACGCGCGGGTGCTGTTAAACTTTGATGTGAATATAGCAATAACTCTTTAATGCCAGGGGATACAGTTCGTGAGCACATTAACGCTATACACGATGTAGCACGACCTTGCCCGAATAACTATGACCGTATGAGAGTGTAAGATAAAATAATAAGTGTTACACAGAGTGGCGTAAAATTCACAGCAAAATTTCATTCCTCTATCGAATTCTCGATAATTATCTACGTAATTCTAGGGGAATATTTGGATAGCGGGGGGAGGAGGAGGATGCTTGGTATTTCCCTAGAGAGCCGGGGATTCCCCTATTTTTCAATCCCACAGGAAATCATTCGCCATCCGTACAAATCTAGTATTGCAGAAATAGATGCAGTTTCGAAAACAATTGAATAACTGCGCAAGAGCACAGTGACTGTATTGTGTATACGAAATTGAGCGTAGTACATGTATGTAGTTTGAATTGCTCAGAAAAATAAATGGCCACGTGTCATTGTCAAGGTTATTGCAATAAAGAAATATCGAGTCGACTAATATTATTAGTTTTCAAGGCCCTGGAAAATGACAGGACAGACGCAAATCATACTAATTCTAACAGTGACGCTAGCGATGACAATGACAGTGATACAATGTTACTGTTTATAGTACATGACACCAGGAAACTTTCAACTTTTTTTTTGTAATTATGAATAGCGCAACATTTTTCATGCCGTTGACTTCGCTGTCATGGTATGTCGTTACAAACAATTCCTTTCCTTTATTTCTTTGTTTAGCTGTTAGGGTTCTATGATTTCTCTCAGTGTACATTGGCCCGTCTAGATGCCACGAGTTGTTCGTTTTTTTTTTTGTACCAGGTAAATGAGCACCGATCATTCTTCTCTTTGGTCATTAAAAACGTCACGTGGTTAGTCTATATTTCACTTTAGTGAACGTCAACGTAGGTTCGACGACCGTTATTAGCGTCACTTTGATTTTTAGTACAGATTTTCCGTCTGGGTTTCCTTCTGGGCATAATAGTTTTTCTGCTGTACTCCAGCCAAAGTTGTGATCTCAACGACAGGTATTTTGGCATCATCGAATGACTTCCGGGTGTGGGAATCACCCAGCCGGTAAAATAAGACCATGCACAGTAAACGAGAGCGCTTACATACCAGTGAAAATGTATCGCACGAGTTCACGTTAATCTAGATAGACGGAACGTATAAGCACAATAAATATATTGCGGTTAATCGAGCAAGTCGGTAACTTCATGAAATTAGATAGTCAAAACACTGTACCTTGTCGTCTCAATTTCATGGATATCACTTAATGCAGAATAGCTACTTGTAGTAGCAGGTTCAAAGGTCAATTAGAGTCCCATCTGTTAGTCGAGTTGAAGTGGAGAAGGACTGTCTGACTATTGATAGATCTAGAATAATAAAGAACCTTTGTGTACTGACTTCATCAAGAAATCTAATTTACCTTGCAGATGACTTTGTGCAAAGCCTGTACCCCAATAGGGCTCGTCTGCCTACTGTTACTGTCAGTAACAGCCGACGAGAGCGTTCATATAATGTCAAAGTACGACCAACTGGTAACATCAAGCACACTAAATTGGTTGCCAATAGCACACTTCGATCCTGCCAAGGAGATTGTCATAGGTGGCTTTGAAGTCTTCCAAGAGAATGAACGTGAGTGTTGGAATAATATCATGGAATCATCAGAAATAACCCAAATAATGATTAGCAGTTAGAAATTGATGGTCACGTTTGACACTTTCAGATGACAATCAGACTGAGAAACCTGAGCCGAAGGAACGTGTAATATTTGTCTGCCGTGCGATGCACAATGGCGTCTGGGTGACAGGTAGACAAAGACAGGGCGAGAAATATTGTCAAGTCTCTTACCTTGGAAATGTACATTCCTACGAGAAATATGACCTCCTAGAAAATGTTGACAGTGCCGCCAGGGTCAGTTGGCAGAATTGGGACAAGTATCACCCGACTCCAGTTGGTGCCGTAGCGATTGGAAAGATGTTTGTTGCGAGACACGTGGTTTCCGATGATGAGAAAAAGAGTCAATCGACGACCCCCTACAGATTCACCCACTATATAGGAACTTTCAATAAGAACGAGAAACTGGGGACTATTACCTACTTGAGAGAAGTTAGTATCTGGAACCTGAATGATAGTTCCTGATGATGATGATCAAGTTTGTGGTTGAGAATAAAACTTACGTAACCCACGTATTCCCATTCCAGGATGGCACTGAAGGTTCTGTGGAATCTGGTGAGATTCTGGTGGAAGCTGAACCGATAGCGTACGAGTTGCATGAAGTGAAGTTGAATTTCGGCAAGAAACGAGTGATCAAACGCATTCCGCGAATCCTCGGAGAAACCACGTTGACCAACGAGGGCCCTGAGGCCATGAAGCTTGCTGGTGCCATTGGTTACTCTTACAACTACTCTATGTACTGGGGCCAAGGACACGCTATACTGAAGGGACTGAATACCACCATAACACTTGTCAATGGCACCAGATTTCCTAACATTGCCTGGGGTATCGAAGAGAAGAAACAGCTCTCCAATGTATATCCGTACGTATACAATACCAGTAATTTACGCAGATCCTAAGCTATTTAGCGACGTATTCGTTGCCTGCGTATACAATATGCGCGTATAATGTCTGTTTAATTAATATCTATACGCAATTAACTATTCTTAGCTAACTTACTTATTCTGCCTGGTAACAATAGGGTGGAGATATACCTGGAACCAGGTACAGGTGTGAAGGCAACCTTAAAGGCAAATTACACGGATATGGAAGTGCCATATTTAGGGAATTTGGTCTCTCATTATGAGAACAAGACCAGCACTCATCGTCGTATTAGTGGAATTCGTCGCGAAGAAAACTTGTTTGACGTCAATCTAGAAGTGGGACCGATTTACTTCTTAAATAATTTGACTCTGGTACCTACGACAGTACTGCCACCTACAACCGAGCCGCCTATTACGACTACAACGATTGCACCGGTAATGACTGACAAGGATCTTTCGAGCAAGGATGGTCAGCACAATCATCCTCATCCTGATGAGAACAGTATCGTTCACCACAAGAATTCCGACAGCGTTAACGTGCAAAGCGACGACGGCGGGCCTCTCTCCTTAAAGAACAATGTAGAAAGCTCACGTTCTGGTACGTCTGATCTTAAGGCCTTAACCTCAAGCTTCTTATTATTCCTGGCGATAGTTACTCTCAATAGGATCACATGAAGTGTCATTGCTCGATGACACAATCGATGAAATCGATGACTTTCTAGCTCCCATTAATTGCAATAGTCCTAGAACTGTAAGATACTGTTACTATTAACTACTACTATTATTACTACTACCTACTACTATTACTGTTACTACTACTACAACTATCTGATGGGATGAAGTCTGAAGAGAAAACGCTAAACGAGAAAAAGATCGACGACGAAAATAATACTAGAGCAAAGTCAGGATCACAAGAAGCGCAATAGTAGCAGTTTTTTAAAAAATACTAAATTTGGTTGACACAACAACAATAAGAACAGAATGAGTCAAATAATAATATGATATAATGTAATTGATTATTGCCGTAAGTTCGTGTAGAGATCATATGAGCCGGATGGGAATCTCTTTGGCTATGTTACCGGAATTTGGCTGCGCGCCGACAATTGTATCGCAGCCTCCGGCGCTGACATATGCTTGCCTTTAATGACGAGAATCTTGATAATTAATTAATATATTCTATAATTAGCAGATTAGGAGGAAATCTATTAATTATGAGCTAGTCTCAAGGAATGTTAAGTACAAGAGATCGCGAGCCAAGTAGAGAAAGTATGTATGTCCGAATTCAATAGCAATTGTGAAGAATAGTAAGCAAGGCAAGAGAACAAGAAAAAAGGAAGAAGTAAGCCAAAAGTAAAGAGATCCAAAACGCAAATAGTTAATTTTAAATGTGGATGAAATTCATTAATTTATTACTAAATCAATCAACAACAGAACTCCTGAATTTAAAAAAAAAAAATCAACTCTGACGATTAATAACTATTATGTCTACACAATAAGCAATCAACCAGCGCGCGGTGTTTGAAGACGAATTAGAAGCAATCAGCCACATCCTATCCTAATTCAGAGTCTTCGGAACTTCGAAAAAGAAATTCCAAAGGAACGAATCGCCGTATGGAGTAAGCATAAAGACTTTGTGAACTGTCCAGAAAATTATGAGAGATTTAACATTCATCCTGAAGGGAGAGAGTAAGGAAAAGAAAGGAAATGTAAAAAAAAAGTGATAATTGGAGAAAAAATTTACAGAAAGAAGAGAAACAAGGAGAAAAATGTAAAAGAAAATGAAAAAGAAATGCGAACTGATACAGCTATGCTATATTTTTGAGATTGCAGTATAATTTTAGACGTTTCTAAGGTTTGTAAGAGTAGTACATAAGTACTGAGTGTGTGTAAAGGTTCTTGAGGAGTTTGCAAATTGCCTAACGGTATCGAGATGTCGCATATTATTTTTCTTTTTTCTTTTACGTTTCAGTTTATCATCATCACTATGATCATTTTCATTTATAAATTATACTCACTGAGGCAAGTCTAATTACTAGTGTTCTTATTATTCTAACTCTAGAGAAAAAAAAAAAAAAAAAACCAGCGCAAGAAGTTGTTTTCATTTTACTCGGGGGCCAAATGTGTCTCTATATTTATTTTCTTTCCTTTCTTTCTTTCTTTGGGGCTGTCGCCAATCGGTGAACAACAGCGGCGCCAACATTGTATATAAAAATATATTATTCAGCTAAATGAGAGCCTTGATCTAGTTGTAATGAATTGTTATATCAATAATAATTATTTAGTTGGGAGACGTGTTTTTTATGGCGTGTAATCGTAAAGTACAATTTTCCAATATTCCTTTTTTCTCCGTTTTTTTTTTCTTCTTTTTTGCATAAGAGTAATCTTGTATGCCAACAATGTAGTAGTTAACGTTTTTACTTCGTTGTGTTACAAAGGAACATAATTGGTTTGAAATCTGTCATTGCTATTATAGTTTTCTCCATTTTTCTTATATCTATATGCATGTATGTGTCTATACGTTTGGCGATATCAATAGTATCAATATGTATAAGGTGGTCACGATAAAACAAAATCGTCTATAAAGAGAAAGAAGGATCATGAGCAACCATGAGAAAAAAGACGCAGATGAAAAAAGCATATGAATACTGAAGATTTTCGATTGGTAGAATAACGCTGGATTCATTGGACGAAGGATAGTGATGATTATTATTATTATTAAGTATTCCCGTTGAAGCTTTCAATACAACCTTCACTCCTTTTACAAATAATGCGGTTGCCGTGATAATGGAGTTAATGTAAAAAAGAGTAAAAATTGAAAAAGAAAAAAAAATATCGCCGAGTAATTGTCACATAGATGCTTTATCCCTAAGAGCAGCAGAGCTAAAAGGCAGACAGCTACTCTCACGATGAAACAATAAACAGTATAAAGTCAATGGAGCAGAGCTACTACAATCATTGCATTATAAAGAGGTAAAAATATACGGCAAATATATATATATATATGTATACGTATAAATACTGGATGTAAAAACTTGTCGAACATCCTTCTGGGAGTATCTTCATTTCAAGGAACAATGCGAATAATGTCGATGCAAAAATGTTGAAGATTTAATAGATTTTTCATAATAAAAAAAATTACATGCTGTTATTCAATAGGTGATGTATACATATAATACATCCGAAGTTAATTGAAACAAAAAGCTTAAAAAATAAATATTACATTCAATGCAATCATGGGCACTCAATGGACAGATATTAAATTGAGATTCTCTATGAACTAAACATTTTGCACGGCTATAAATTGAACCGATTTGAAATATTGTAATGAATCAGGATAGATAGTTTTTTGTTCTTTCAAAAAGATTTCAATTGTCTTCAGTCACTTACAAAAAATCCCAAGTTAAATATAATTTACAATAATACTAAAAGAAGAGTTTGCTGGCAAAGAATTCTTTTCTGCCAGCATCTTGAAAATAACTTTGATGTTTTTAAATGTGATTAAGGAGCCAAAGTGGCTATGACTGGAATTAAAATTATTTAAAAATTCTTACTTAAAATAAAAATTATCTACTTGAATAATTATGAAAAATATAATATACATGTTTCTTTAAATTCTTACCAGGCCTTTATGTAAAGAATTTACCATTCATGTATAATATTCTGTATTTATACATATATGTATATCAGAAAGAACAAAAGCATTTATTTATCTACACACAACAGATAAGATATCATAATCGTATGCTTCTCTAATAATTGTGTATGCAAATACTGTGAAAAAAGAATAAAAAAGTACTACTATGATACTAATATTATGCGCTTGGAAATTCGATAAACTAGAAATTCTATTGGTATTTGTTTATCGCAATACAATGTTCTCCTATGTTGTACATTATCATGTAAATATAAAAGCAATGTATATATAGAGTATACATGTTCTGTTACAGTTCCTATTACTTTCATATTGTAATCCTCAAAGATCTTAAGTACTACAGGCTTGTCAGTGTCATTGTCTAGTTTGTCACAACAGACAAGGCAAATATACAAATATACACACGAAATTGTATATGCAACAATTTTTTCACTTGGAAATTTTGTTAATATATTATTCACATGAAATATAATACTGTTACTCACCGAGAACTCCATATTGCTGCGGTGTTAGCTTCAAATCTCCATCTAAGCCACCAGGAACAGATGATATAAGTGAAGCACGATCACTCACATGACTCCTAGTACTAGCTTCGCTCCTTCTTGCCCATGAAGCCTGGGACACTGCATCTATTTCAGCAATCCAGGAATCCCGAATCATTTACAGAATACTCACTAGTAAACGTTAAAACTGAACTTGTTTCAATGAGAATTACCAATATTAGAAGCTTCGGAGTTCACATATCTCTGTCGTAACTCCCTGATATGTCTACGTGATGATGCTGGAGGATGTCGCCGTCGTCTCTTTAAGAATTGTGCCAGTCCACCAAGGAGCAAAGAACCACCAGTTAAGCAAATTATAAGAATCTATGGATGTCATAAGCATTAAATTAGAAATATTATATTGTGTACAATCTGCTAATGTCTATACACATTTATGAATCCAATGATAGTCACTAATTATTGTGATCTATTTAAAGGCTATGTCGTTATTAAAAGTTCCTATTGCAACTTAATTACTTTGTACTCTTATATAAGATAGTGTAAATAAATTCACTCTAACCTCCTAACACGTTTGGATATTTGATTAATTACCTTCTGCGTTTTGGACAGGCTTATCGAAGGTATAGATATTGCGTAACGAGCATTAATATTACCAAAAAATTGACGAGCATCAAAAAACGACATTATATTTTTTAAATAATTCGAATATTGTACAAGCCGGTCGAGAAATACAATTAACCCCTTCACAAGGCGCGGTACAAAGTTCCGTCTTGAATCTGTTTACATGAGTCAAAGAAAGTGTAAACTAGTGAAGAATGCCGACCGTCCGCGAATATTTCTTTTACTAAAATATAAAATCTTATTTCCAATATAGGTATAATTGAAACGTAACGTAACAAGAGCCTTCAGCTATATTTTGTAATTTAACCACAGCAATACGGTTCATGGTTTTCAACTAATTGCATTGATTAATTTTTGTGATCCACCGAAATTAGTCAATGTAATTGGCTAAAAATTAACAACCGCAACTATAATTAAGTTATGTATTATAACCCAAATGCATGATATCTATTTTATATGGAATAAACTATTTTTAAGCGAGAACAATTTTAAGCAAATTTTGAAACTACCGTCATAATCATTTACTAAATATGCATACTTTAATATTGTTTAATATGATGCATTTAACAGATACGTGATATAATAGAATATAATAAAATCTGAAAGATATATCATAATTACATTAAACAAGTATAAGAATGCATATAGACATACGTAATAAACGTTTTTCTGTTACGGCAGAAATCAACATAGCTTGCCATTTTACTTACAATTAGATATAAAGCCTTATTGGTTGGTTCTAACAGAAATGTCCAATAACTTAGTGTATCAAAGAGTTATTGTACGTCCGTTATTGAGTAAATTAAAAGTGCTTATGGCCAGTTTCTTCTCTTTCGGTTAAAATTTAATCTGCAGATAAATCCCCAGCTAACCTTTCATTTTCGTGCTTTAGGAATTTATCCGCAGTTACACTTTAACCGAAAGTGAAGAAACTAGCTATAACTGATCCTTCCATGGACCCAGTTAGGATCGTCATATAGGCGCCAACACTCAACATACAGCTTTCTAATTGGGGAAAAATGTCAAGTTTCTCCCCATATCATGTTATTCACCAATTATTGCTCTGCGTTCGAGTGCTGGTGCCTGTATGAAGATCCAGCCTTACACCCGTCAAAAATGCGTACAATCGCATTGACTAATGGTATAATGTGTCCAGAGGAATTCACATTGTACCATTGGTCAAGAGATTGCGTTCGAACGTTGCGTTCGATTGAACACCTGGGAGATTCAAATTTCCTGGTACTTGATCTCCCAATGGAGAAATAATGCCATTAAAGGACAAAGAAGAAGAACAGTTTCAAATTTCTTTATACACAGTTACGTGTGGTTATTTATTATTTGCAAGCAAAACTGCATTTACAGAAAAAAGGTTTATATAGAGGTCTGTTAGATATTTTATCAGACAAATTCTTGTACTTTCTTTATTGCTGCGCTCTTATAAGTGAAAGAATAGTCGCTTTATTCTTTGTTTCAAAATGTTGTGTACACGAGTTTCATCCATATATTCTGCACGTTGAAATTGCATTTAATTAATTTAGTATAGCTAGGAATATATGTGATGCAAATATTGTTGATTATTAAACATTATTTTATGGTTTACAGTTTTTCACGATGTCCATGAGTTCAAATACGATAAGTTCAAAAGGTCAGTATATAATTACTCTGACATGAATATAATTGCATTATAAGTTATGATATTTAAATTATTGACACTGTAATCTCGCAACAATAAATTTTCATTGCACATGCATTATTAAAAATTCCAAACTCTTTTTTAGAATGTATTTAATGTATTTCTGTGCAGAGTCTATCATCCCAGATAGTGCAATATTAGTGAAAGTGACCAGTGTAATAAGTCCATTTCATATACGAATATATCAAAAGGAAAGTTATTCTACAAGACTTGATGCACTATCAGGAAAAATACAAAAATACATGAAAGAACAGAAATTTAACGATAGTTCTACACATACTGAGGTCCATTTGCTGGATGTAAGTTAAAATCTAAAAGCAAATACAAAATTATTTTTTATTTTTAATATAAGTAATATTAAGTTGATTATACTTACTATTTATTCCCCAGTCTGTAATTGTATGTACTAAAATTGATAAGGATATACATTTACCAGCATGGTGGTGTCGAGGGATTATTACGAAACTGTCAGATGTTGAAAATTCAAAGTACAATGTGTTCTTACCAGATTATGGCATATCATTGGAATTACCATTTGATAATTTTGTTGTTACACCACACCATACATTTAGTGATGAATATTTGACATTCTCAGTTGGTCTACATAATGTTATTCCAGCTATATTGAAAAGGACCACTGAAGATGATAAGCAGATTACTTTAATGTAGGTATCTTTTTTAATCCATACAGTTACAAGTAAAATATATTGAACAAATTTTTTCCAAAGCCTGCAGAGCGAATGGAGTGCAGTAGCCATTCAGTTTACCAAAGACTTATTGACTGCATCTCAATATATATATTTTAATCCTTGTGCATCTGATGGGAAAAATAAACAGTATGGAGAATTCTATCTGCTGATCGATGATGAAATTATTTCTCTTAGTAAAACATTGGTGTCTAATCTATTTGCAGTATACTTAGATAATGGTAAGTAATACTAAGTATTGTAATAACCAATGTAAATTATAAGTTATTTGTAATTCTCACATTTGCAGATATTTTAAGAGTAATCGATGATCCAACATATGATAGTCAGTCTCAAATTGTGCATTTGGACAATGGGAGCATTGAAATTTATAAAAAGAACAATGCAAATGTAACTAATGATAAATCAAATTTTACAACACATAGTAAACATAAGAGCATTTTTAGAAATACCATTGAGAAGGATTTACAAAAGATTTTAATTAAGAGTAATGTTAAATGCACCCAATTTAAAGCAGTGGCAGATGCCAGATTTGCCTTTGGGATACATCAGGTACGCACTCATTAAGTACGCGTATATACATAATTATGTCTAAACAAATTTTTAATTTTACCAGGTGTTAAGTTCTAAACGTATTACCAGACCTAAGCTGATACAATCCTACATGTGGCCGGCCATTGCAAAAGGCTTAAATGTAGCGGCAGTTAGTCCACCTAACTCTGGAAAAACTCTGGGATATGTGTTGTCTATAGCAAGCATAATAGCATCTTATGAAACGGTAATAATGATGATACAATTTAATACAGTATTAATAGTAACACTTTTTTTTTTCAGTTACCAAAAGGAACTAAACCAGTAGCATTAATTTTGTGCTCATCTTCATCTGAAGTTTTCTGTGCACGTGCGTTATTTATAGAATACTTGCAGCATTATCAACATATTAAAGTACTTGCAGGTTCTCATGGAAAGTCCGACAGATCATTCGCGGTAACGCATAGCAAAACATAAAGAAAATAATGACGCCATTATGTATTTTGGAAGAATACTAACAATTGTATTTTCTTTTATTCTTGAATAATAGGCTGAAATCTATAATGGTTGTCACATATTAGTAGCGACGCCGCCATTCCTGGCTCGATTTTTGGCTCGAAACAGAAAAATGTTGCAATTTCAAAAACTCTGTCATCTAGTTCTTGATGGGGCTGATATTATTCTAGATAAATACTACAATTCGGTAATTGACTTAAATATATGAACGGATAATAATAAAGAATAAGTTTCAAAATTATATTGCAGTTAGGGGAGTTATTCAAGATACATGACATTATACGCAATAGAGATCGATGCGATCTAGATACACCACTTTTACAAATTGTAACTGTATCTAGACACTGGACTTCAATTTTGAGAAAATTCATCATGACTTCAATGGATGATCCTTACATGTGTATAGGATCATTCATGGAAGCTGCCGTGTACGCCGGCATTAAGTCGACGCTTCATATGATAAAATCACAGAGTAAAATTCGTAAAGTATTAGGTAAGATATTAATAAACTTATCTCTCCTGAAGATAAAAAGGTGTATTTAAGTATATTGAATCATATGATGCTTTCAGAAATTATTGATGATCAGCCCACAATGCTGAGAACCATGATAGTCTGCAACGATACAGACGAGGTCATAAAACTTGACGATTTTTTACAGAAGCATTCTTTAACAACTTTACTAGCTCACGGGAATATGACCGGTTTTCAGTTGAACGGTAAGAAATCGCTTTATCAATTTTTATATAAGAAACATTGATGAGTAGCATGTCATGACAATTTTCAGGCATCAAGGAATTTTGGGATGTTAGTATACCAGGACGTTATCCCATTTTAATATGCACTGACGAAGTACTGTCGGATTTGGAAATATCAAATATACAATATCTGATACACTATTCAATACCGAAAAGTACAAAATCCAAATTTTACTATAGATTCTCGACTTTGATGGATAATTGGAAAACGGTAAGTGTACTCGTAATCATGTATATCTACTCATTTTTTTTCTTATACAAAGGATTTATTTTAATAAATTTCTTTTTGTGTCACAGTCATCGGAAAGTTCCATGTGCAAATTGATTATTTTCTTAGACGAGACTAGCGACTTACAAATTTCGGGAATCGTAAATACCATGGAACGATTAGGCATGCCTGTATCAGTTGAGTTAAAAAATATTGTAGAGGTGGGGACTAATTGCTTGCAGTAATTAATTGATAGTTAATTGAATTCTAAATTAAAGCGTGTAATTCATTCATAGCGCGTCGCCCACTCCCTCGATATGCTGAAGAAAGAATATGCAATCTGCGATTTTGTTAAATCATTAGGTTCCTGTCCAGAAAAAAATTCTTGCCACTACAGACACTGCGTGCTGGGAGAGATCGATATGCCTACAAAAGAAATTGGCATGTAAGTCATCATTATACGTTCTATTTGTTAATTCTTAACGGTTAATTGATCAATAATTACATATCAATTATTTCCCAGTGGCGATACTGTCAATTTATTCCTAACGTACCAACACGATGTGACACATTATTCAGCTAGAATACTGGAGTACATCAAAGCCGACAATTCTGAAACAGTTGTATGTTCAATTGAAAAGCACACGGACTTGTACACGAAGATGCAAAAACATTATTCGATTCGTGATAATAGGTTTACCTCTTATTGCCTCTATTTATTTCTTTTTAACAAAGTTCATTATAAATATAAAATTTACCAATTAACACGCACCACTTATTTGCAGGAGAATAAGCCGAACTATAAATGTCGGTGGGATCTATACGTTGGAAAATACTGTAGACAGTTTCAAACGTGTTCAAATTTTGGACATAATTGAGAAAGATAACGAGGACATACCTAATGTAGCGAGTGTCAGGTGTATTGACAGCGGCGAAAGAATATTAAGAGTTCGCGTGAGTGATGCAAAACGGATAATTGTTCAAACATTCAGACTTATTTTTTACAATAAACTTTTTTTGAACAGATATCCCGCTTGTTAGAAATACCCAATGAATTGGAAACCTGGCCAAGCAATATAGTGGAAGTTTTCATAACTGACCTCGCTCCGTTCGATGAGGAATATGTCTGGAACCGGCACGCCGAAAATATGGTCCATGAATGGCTAGACAGTTATTTAAATTCTACGTCCTTCGCGTGTGGAAAGGTTGTTATTTAGTCTTCGACTTGTCAATATTATTTTCGTACTAAAAACAACCTGTCCGAGTTAACTATAATTTATTCAATGGTAAAGTTTAACATTTAGAAGACTATTTTACATTGAAAATCATAAGGATCTAGCTATTCCAACATACATTTTATTCGTCAATTATATCTATACAGACATACTTGTGTATATATGCGTGTGGACGCGTGCAACAATAATTTACTACCCTCACTCATTAATGTTTTATTATTCATGATATTCATTTCATTTAGGTGCAATTATGCTTGGGAAATACCATCTGGCTGAATACGTTGGAAATTCGTACTAAACTTATTGGCTACCCTGATTTGATTTGTTCAAACTTGAAGACTGTTTTACTAGAAGAACAGCAAGCTCTCGAAAACAAGGATCACCTTCGCAGTTTATACGCGCTTTGTAAAGCTGGAGGATTAACGAATATTAATGGTAAAAAACTTGAGGATGAACTGGACGGATAAGTTAATCTGGTACCTGCGCAAGGTTCGTTTTCATACACTAATTATAGCCTTACATATTTTATTTTTTATGGAAAGAAAAATTTTATACTCTTTTTTTTTTTTATATTAAAAAATATATTCCCTATGTACACTGTAGCAAATATATAACACCATCAGTAGTTTACATTTTTGAAGTTTATACAATAATGGATGTTAATTAATGTCTATACTTGTAATGTTAAACTATTCATGTTGAATTAAACACATGTCTCATATTTTGGTTCAGTTCAAAATATCACCCTTTTCTTTCGTAGACTGAAGTTGCTTCTCCTGCATTCTTAAATTTTTATATTTTTCAATGTAATTCTCTATATTTTGGTTCGATTTGCAGAAAACTCTTAAATTTGGTGGTGTCATCTTCAGCATTTCCAACTCCTTATACCGATTTAGTATTGTTTTGTAGCCAACATAGAGAAGTCGTGGAGTCAGTTTTAAATGCTCAGGTTTATATTTCTTTTCGTATAAGAATTCAATAATATTCTTCAACTTCAATGGATTCATTTTATAAATGTCTGGATTCCTGTCGAGAAATTCTTCTGCCTCCTGTTGGCTAAACTCTAATTTGGCAGAGAGAAAATCTACGATGTCTGCATATGGTTCTAGTGCTTTGCTGCGCTGTATGTTCCTTTTGTAGATGCTTTGAAAAAGTCATTGATAGAAACTAATATAGTAGTCACAACGTTTTGATCATTATTATTTATGAACAGTGAGGACTTACTTATTTAATACACTTTCAGGACAACGTACTACCCATGGCTTTATTGGGTTCACTCCAGCCTCGACAGCCTTTTCAATTCTCATCAAAACAGTGTTTTCTTTGTATTTGAATACCCACATGTCATTCAATATATTTTGTGCCGTTAGACCATGATCTGAAATATTTCAAAGTGCAAAGAATATAATCACCTGCATTGAAGATGTATGTTATTTCTATTTTGTGTTATAACGTACTGAAAAGAATCTCTATGATATATTTTATTCTGTGAAACGGTACTTTAAGTAAATACTTATGTTTCACAAGTAAATTACACATGGTTGTCAAGGGACACTGAAATATAAAATATAATTTAAAATATGAGATAATACTGTTTAATGTACAGAATTTAATATGCAGTTATTACTTATTTAAATAATATAGTCATTTATAAAGTTATACTGGTACCTGTAATTGATCAGATAAGTAATGAATTCTAGAAATATTTGGTACGTCATCATTCTCGACTTTTATAAGTGTAACCAAAGTTCTTAGTTCTTTAATCTTGAGGTTAAAGAACGGTATTGCATGTTTTAGTTCTAATGGTAATAGTTGAATATATCTAGCTTTGACCTTGACAGCATCCTTTGTGTCAGCAAGCAACCAGATATTTTTTTTGATACTCTGATACTGAATTCCAATTGAAACTAACGTTTCGTAGTTTTGTACTATTTCTAAATATGGTATTTTCCGTAGTGCTGGGTACATGTGCACTGCATTTAAAGCAATGGTTTCATGAATTTCAAGTAATTGCACTAGAGCATTACATGCTACTCGAATATTAGTTTTAGACTCCTGAATAAACTCATTGTAATCTTTGACATCAAGCACAACAGAATTATCATCTGAAAATCCGCTATCATTAGACTCCTTAGATTTATATGAGGATAATAATACCACAAAGTTTTTCCCGATATAAGTTTGTTTTGGTAATAAAAAGGATTTGCCATATGTCAAACCAATTTTTGTTATGGATGCCAAGTATTTTGACATCATTAAATTATGCCATGAACAAACACCACAAAATCTAATGTTTCGATTGTACAGAAATTTTCGTTCTCACAGCATCGGTACCTTAAAATATAATTTACATTCATATTACGTATAACTGAAGTTGGTTCAAATTTTGAGGTTATGAATTCATACTTATTTTAATTTTGTCATTGAAGATAGTGGTAGTTGCCCAGCATTATCTAGCCACAAGTCAGCGAAATATGATATAATATGTACTGGCTATCTTCCTTTCTTCCTTTCGTTATTGCTTTATTTTCAATTTACTGTATTGGCACTGGATAAACTGATGTAACCATAGAATACGATGGTAATGCGATACACTAATAATTTCGGTACTGTGCTGCCATCATGCCGAAAGAAAAAGAACTAAAAAGTTCTATTTCAAGACATAATCCGTAAGTGACTGAATTTGAACCAATGGCATCGACTCATTTTTGTTAACGATCGAAATCTGTAGATGCAATTGCCTGAAATTCACTAACCGCAACTATGGTTCAGTAACGAAATATACGCTTAATTTCATCACATACGTTACGAATATACTTCAATGCATTATTGTTGATTGAATATAAACCCACTGTAAGAAAGGCTTGGTAAAATTAACTAAATCTGCTATTGCGTGTAGCCGATAAAAATATTTAGTTGGCTGAACGAAATTTTAGTTGATTGAATGTATATTACGTTGAACTGAACATGGGCATAATTGAACTGAGTATCCGTTTATTTATTTTGACAACTATTTCGTTCAAATAACTAAATATATGAAGGATCGCCGCAATCGCAGATTTAGTTGAATTTACCAAATTTATTTCTCAGTATAGAGACTACTAGGGTCTTGCTCATGCATTCAATACCTCGCGTTTTTGATATGTAAAATATTTATCATATACAACATTTCAATTGGCGAAATCTATCTGTAGATGGCCGTGACATTCATGCTCGCATAATAACATATCCTATAACTGCGTTTTTGATTGGTCGAAATTTTTCACATCGGGTATGGAATCTAGACTTGATAGGTGTAGCCCTGCCTGGCGCGAAAGTCATAAAATGTACTCGGTAGGTAAATCGAATCGCAATTCAGTGCATTTAGTGCACACCGACATTTTGAATCGAATAAAGGTCATCTAACAATCCCAACAATCGAAGCCGCACAGTATTATTAGGGTGTCCCATAAGTTTCTTCCGCGCCACGCTGTCATTTCGCATCAAAAAAAGGGAAGAAACTTATGGGACAACCTAATACATACGTTGAAAATTTCTTGAGTAATTTAGTAAGACGTAATATGAATCAATGAAAATGTTAAGATGTTCGCGACTCGACAGTTTATGGTCCCATGTCGAATTTGGTCCTTACGTTCGTTTTTCCCATACTTTTGTCATTTTTCCCCCGTTATTCTCTTTCCGTCTTTTTGCCAGTAATGAAGCAAATTTCGCATCACAGCTCCGTCAATTTCCCGCTGTTATTGTCCTGCTGAGCCGTTGAAACCCTTTAAAAATAATATAAAATAAAAGTATTTTATTGTATTAACTATTTTACCGTATCTCTAAGATTTTTGTAATATACAAAAAAATCGCCAAAAGGTGTCTGCATGCATCTTATATTCCAATAAAAATATTCTGCATATATCATCCACCTGTTTTTTGTATCTTTTATATTTTTGCTTTCAATAACTAGACCCATATTGAAGAAAGGTTCGATTGAAGACTTGATATCAGAAGGTTACAATAGGAATAAAACTGTAATGCTGCAAGATCTTCAGGAACTCTCATATATCCCTTAGAAAAGCCAGAGAGAAGGGGACGAAGGGAATGTCAGGCTATAAATGTGAGTTTTGTATGTGAATCCTTCATTTCTTTCAGTTCACTTCTAGTCCGCACTACTACAGTGCTGCTACTAGCAGTCTAAAGGTTATACGATATTGCATAGGTTAGATCTTTTTACGAGGCGAATGGAAGAGCCATAAAGCCATGGGGCTTGACTAATCGTGCAGGTCTTGGGATTCTTATGGGACTATCAGTTTAATACAGTCTTATTTCTATACCAACCGTATTGTTTCAGTACCCCTGTACGTCTATACAAGGTTATTCACGACAAATGCATCACATAGGTAGTTCTACCTGGTTCTACTATAGAAATTAAATGTACAGGCTAAGTTGGCGATACATTTTGCGTGAATAACCCTGTATATATAATACTACTTGTAGTATATATAACTATTACTATAATGCTACTTGTACTTTATATACATACTATATCATTTCCCTAAATTTTGTATATGGCTTCTATTGCCTGATTCACCATACATTTTATTCTGGAAATAAATTTCACTATGAAATATAAAGATAAAAATATTCATCCTTGAAATTATCTGCTTTCTTATTCTAGCAAAGAAGCACAAGAAAAATATATAAGTTAAGATTTTACTATCGGAGAATGGAATATCCTTTGTTAGGATAGCAAGAAGAGGAAAGGAAAAATTCTGATTTACATACATATACTTATTTACACTAGGAAGTATGTTGTGACTGGATGGTACGAAGACGCCGGGCGTAAATATTTGTCTGATGTCTTGCTTGTAATGTTATCTGTCTTATATTTCTGTGCCATTTTTTCCTTAGCGCTAAGAGGAACAAACTAGAAACGAGAGGAGTGATTGAAATATGTTGAAAAGATACAATAAAGGGCACCAATCGTTATATATGATCAAGGAATGCATTTGCTGTTTGCGTCTGTATCATAGGCTTAAGCAACTAGACTGCGCGTCCGTGAGAGGTTTTGACGATGACATTAGAAAAAGAGAGCAGCAGCTGCTGGCAGACTGCGTGGTGCGGAGCAGTGCAGAGCAATATAGCAGCCAGTGGAGGCTTCCCCTCATTCCCTTTCCTTGTCTTCTCCCCACTCTCTGTACGTGCGAAAGGGATGGCATTACTAACCGACTATCTCTATCCTTTTTCTTGTCTTCAGCTCTTCCCGCAAGAGTGCGCCCTCTTACGTCTACGTGTATAAGGCTATGGTTCGTATGACTTGACTAAAGAGAATGAATGTTATGTAGAAGTAACTTAAAATATCTTATTTATCCTCCATTGTTGTACAAATATTCGTGACCTATCTCAACCTAACGTTATCTGGCTGAAGGTCTGCATAAGCCGCAGACGTCCACGAATGAAAATTTACATATGCATAAGTCTGTAGGATTCTTGGCTTATACAGTCTGCTATAAACTTCTATCTTTGGGCACTCCGATGAACCTTGCTGAAGAATGTAAATGTAAAAATGCTGCGAATTCAGCCATTTTTTATGCTCGGAACTAAATAACCAATTGCTTCAATGTTCTATACTATGTCAATGTCTTACGTTTTATTTATAAAATAAAGGAATATTTTATATATAATTATTTATAAAATAGGACGCCTGGTTACAATTATATATGATGGATAATAATAATCCATAATGCAGTGGCATATTAATGTTTTTTTTTTCAACTCTAAGTATACCAATAGGAATACTAACTATGTATATTTATTTTATTTTATTTCATCATTTCATAAATGAAGTTCACTCAAATGTATTCATATATGTAGTACACTGTATACTATATATATATTGAACTGATGATAACCCTATATATAATATATATAAAAAATGCCTTGTTTAAAAATAAATTAAAACAAGTATTCATGTCTTGGGGCAATCACGGAGGACGCTTTGCGAGATAAGCTATCAGTCATTTCAATATGTTAACACATCCAATACTGGCAGTATAATACTTAATTTCTTTCCATGTTCAAAGAAAATTGTGGCTCTGTGGACTTCCCATTATATTTGTATTACGTTGATATGTGCCTTTTTTTATTTTCATAATTCTTATTAATTGATCATAACAGATGCTTTCATAATCGAATGGCAATGAAATCGGTTCTTTCCTTTTTCCTTTAATAGCTTATACGCTGCGTTGTCTCTTTTACTAAGGCCAAAAAACAGCAGACGAGACGCAATCAACGATAAGACTTGATGTCAATGAGCAAATGGCAAACAAGCCACAATGACTAAGGAATAAGTTACTTCCAGGGAATCCTTTCACTTTAGCCATCGTTGCTACTTTGGAATTAGCAGTACCTGACAATAAGCTGCACATCACTCTGTGAGACAATGCCTGTACTACATAGGCAAGCATATCCGTAGAGGAAATATCCGTTGCACGTGTAAACGTGCATACGAGATACGAACCTTCTGAAATTTCGTCTCTACCTTACCGACAATATGTGCACGAGTCTATATGATTTTCGAATTATACCTCATGACATAGATTCTCACTCAAGCGGAAATCTCAAGTATACTGTAGTAGAGTTATTTGGGCGTAAAAAATATATAGAGAAACGAAACGAGCAGTTTGTTTGTTAACCTAACTTTTGTCCATAAAATCCCACTTGGAATAGTGTCACATAAGAAACACACAATACATGTACTTCAAAGCAGATAGAAACATACGTATAAAGCAAAGGTGTTAATTAAAGAAGGAAAATTGTAGGTAAATATCTTACTCCGTGTATATAGTGCATAGATATAGATATATGAATATGTAAGCATTGATACTAGTATACCTTTCGCCAGTTGCTAACGCCAGTACTGGGACTGTTGCTATCGTAGTCGGACTCATGTTTTTACTTCGGAGGATTTACTAACCGCTCTCTTTCTCTCTCGCACTTACGGAAGAATCCGTAAGGCGGCTCTTGTGAATCCGTAAAAGTTAACGGTTGTCGCGTAACTCTGAGTTTTACCAGTCAGTCGACGTTTACTCGCGTTACTGTAGACAGTTAAAGCAAGAACTATACAGGTCTTTGCACTTTTTCGCGTTCTTTCTTTTACAAAAGTGATTTCGGCCAACCGTAATTCGGTGTGAGGACAGTGTTTACACTGTTCTTTAGGTGACTTTGCAGGGGTGTACTGCAATGATCGTGACAGTGTTTATGTGCCGCTAAGTTCTAGTTTTGAGTGTCAGATTTTCTTACGCTTTGTGATTGCTGGCCGTGAGCGAGAATTAGGTGAAGTTTAGTTCTCTTGGAAAAACTTGTCATACTATTAATTATACAATGTATGCTATTGGGTCAGATTTAATTGTCTCCATGTAAACTTTCGTGTAATTGTTCTGTGATATAATCGATTGGTATACGTTAATGTATCTGTCGGTTTACTTGGAATGATATTGGGTTACCATGAAATTCAAATTGATTGATCGAGTTATAAAAGTTTGATAGAGTATCAATCATGCTGTAATGTTTTACGTACACAGAGATAAGAAGTGTGTTCTTTTGTTTGGTTGAGTTAATAATTTTGATAAGACCTTATAAATTGCCGCGTGCTTGTCTCGTGTATTATGTCAAATGCTTTGTCAATTTTGTAAAGCAACTCGACTTCGGTCAATGGATGTAATTGAATTAAGGAAGACGTCATGAATTATTATGTACGTACTTTTCAATCAAATCGCGCGAGACGATATCGTTAATGTTGTAACAATATAAACTTGCTCATTCGTGATTAACGAACCCAACAGAGATTGCATTTCCACTTGTTATTCATTAGCATACTAATGTAATTGGAGGTTCGCCAAAAAGACATTTAATGATATTTTTCACGTAAAGCTGGAAGCTTGTACAATTTTGACTTTGTATTAAGAAATCCTAACTTTTTTCAAAAAAGCTAAGTTAATATCCTAGTCTACCTACAATCAAATTGATAAATTATTCTCAACTAGTATAAATGCGGGTTTATGGTAACAATTTATATCTGGAGCAATACACTACTATGGAAACATACATTAATTTACTGTAATGCCATGAATTTTTGTTTTAATTAATTACTAATTAAATTTCCCTAAAGCAACATATTGCGTTAAATATTTTTATTCATTTTTCGAATATTTGCACTCTTGGGCTGGTTTCTATTGTTCACAATTGTTTATAGGAGTTTCTGAATTTCATATAAATAAGTGTTAGACATCAATATTTTTGACAAGGCATCTGAGGAATAACGAATGTTCATCACTCGTAGTGCAGTATGTCTATTGAATATACGAAATAGTCCCGGATAAACTGCCAGGAATGTTAAGAATTGGGAATCGCCTTTGATAACCGACGGGCGCTAGGAGTTTCGAAACTTCGTGTACAGTCAAAATCAAAGTAAAGAGCACGTTCGTGAGTCTCGTCGATAAATTCAGCATCGACGTTCACGCAAATAACGTAAATAATCTTTGTTCTTTTTAATTTCTTAAAAAATATTCTAATCGTTAAATTAATTATGCTTGACATTCATAGAAGACGTAATATTCGAAAATAGGTTTTAAGGGGTGTAATGGGGCAAAAATTAATTGTTTGAACTTCTTAAAGATGGATGCATTATATATATAAATTTTTCATTTCCTACTCGTAGCATCACGGTAAATGGCAATTCGCATAAATAGACACGGTTTAACAGACACCCCGTAGATAGTCCTATGATATCAATTTGTCTATACTTTCTCTTTTATTTATTCCTCGCATTTATTCCTCTACCGACCCAATTGCTCGATGAGTATTGTATAATATTTGTATTAGATATACTTTGTGGTTCTCAGATTAAGATTTAGTTTGAACGCTTTTAAAAAGATCAAGAAAAAAATGGAGACAGGAGTAACAGCATTAGCTTCTTTTTTCTCGAAAAATAAACTAAGTTGTCGGATATTTGATTGGAAAATTGCAGAACAAGTGGAAACAGGAAGTCATCTAACACATGTGCTTCGTGCTCTACATAGAAACTTATAGAAAACATACTTTTAATATGTGGATCTAAAATTTGAGAAAAAAAGGTCTACAAGCTGCCGTACGTCTATAATTTTTAAGCGTTTAACGTTACATACATTTCGTTCCAATCGTCCACAGAATAAATAGCATTAGGAGTATTACTTTATTACAATTAATAATATTAAATTTTGTACATTTATTGCTATTTTAATCGACGCTAAAAAAACCAGTTGCAGACACCTGACTATTGTTTTTAGTTATAAAAAAATTTTTGTCAACAATTCAAAATATGTCTGTTTTACAAAATGCTTTCAGATACTGAAACTGCAATGTATCAATAATTTATAATAATTCGCAACCGCGCTTACAGTTATCATTGATACGACACGTAGACATCCGCATGAGACTTTATTTTAGTATTTTCCACGCCTCCTCTCATGTTCTTCACTTTCTATCTTTTATTTTTTATCTTTTCGTTGTCAACCGCTAGCACGTGCTGTTCGTTTTTGCTTTTGCGCTTTTACCACTTTTCTTGTTTTTGTTTTTTCACTCCCCTCTTTGCAGTAGATAAACTGTTAGTGTCTATGTACACTACTTGTGCATCTCTGCCAGTGCTTTTTTGTTACCCTGTTATATCGCGCTTTTATTCCTCGTCTCGTGTCGTCGTCGGGACGTCGACGCAAAGTTTTACTTTATCGAGTCAGCAGTTTACATCGTGCGGCGTTTCCGCGGATGCGTCCAAAGTGCAGCCGAGAATTTTCCCTTCTTGAAGATGTAAGGCATCTGCAAAGGCGTTTTCAGTATCATAGAGAGAGAGAGAGAGAGAGAAAGTAAAGAACAAGAGTACCTACTCTATCGCGTCAGCAATTTCCATTGCGCGACATTTTCTTCCATGGCTCGAGAGCGTGTGGTCGGTCGCAAGGTTGTCCTACGTCCAAAAATACACGAATACCGTATTGGTATAATAGTGCAATGGTGCAATAACACTACTGCACTCCTAGGCCAGTGCAATGCACTCGGGTAATGCCTTGCGCGCAGATACATATAGGTACACGCAAATTGCATACATTACACGGTAAAAAATAATTCCACGTGCAGTCTTACATGTAATTTTCGTTATTTCAGTCTGAAGATCATTCGTGTTATCGAATTGCATTCGCAGATGCTATGCAACGGCATATTTATCGTATAAAAAGATACCTGGCACTTATAGGCCATACGTTTAAAACTTATACAAGATATATGTCCCAGTACTATTTTCCAGGGTAATATTCACTTCTCATAACAAACTTATCTATCTTGGTATTTTCCTTTGAGAGAAATCATGTGATTTTAGCGATCCGTTTTCCTCGATAAATTTAAACACGTGTCTTGTTTCAGATATGCGAGAATAGTAAAGCTAAGGAAGACGGAGTATAGCTTGGGACGCTATAGGTGAATATACGGAGTAGAAAAACGTAGCGACCGATTCCCTAAGGATTATCCTTATCCGACACGGCGTATTTTCATGAGTCGATGTCGGTGTTGTCGGTGTCGTCATAAGAAGCGTCGAAAAATGGTTGCATCTGCATACAGGGCGACGTGAAACATTTTCCACGGTGGATATTCTGCAAAAGTATATGCTTTATCTCCTTGGTATATATGTATACACATGCGCGGGTATATTATATATCTTTATATACTCAACGGGTATTGCCGTAGAAGTGAGTATACTGTCGAGTAGAGAGCGATACTTTTTGTAACGGCTCATATCTTGTTGCAAATGCACCGATGCGAAAATCGCCGTAACGTTTGCGTTATCGTCCAGGTTTCAATGGGATACGCGCCTTGATATTCCTTTACTTTCTACGCGATTCGTTTAGTCTGCGTGCACAATGATTTATGCATTTCTCATACCTTAGAATTTGGCGCTGTTTGATTATAGATGCACTTAACGTCATTCTGCACTCCATTAGGTATTTGTATACGATGAAGAATATTTTGCAATAAGTTCACAGGTGCTTAAATAATTATGTTGTCCGCGTCAGTACCTACTGATGTGCTTCACGTTGACTACTCGCAGTCACGATTTGCACGGGATAAGTGTAAACGAACTTTCAGATATGACTGTACAGCTTACATAGTATTAACGTTCAAATTGAATTTTCGTATATTCGTAATTCGCGCCACTTTTCTAAGGCGCTTATTGTGAGCGCGTGCAGTACAGATACAGCCCATAGTACAGATTTATTTATCGCATAGCATATAGAGCTTTAAATTGTTCAGAGTGAAACGAGAGATAAGTGAGTTCCTCAAAGACTTCGACCTGAAAACTTATTGAGATAAATGCGCACGAAAAATAATACGGTTATTTGGTCAATGGTTCGTGAAAAGACGAGCGTGACTCAAAATGTACTGTAAACGAAACAAGGTTCTCGCGTCATAGTTACCTACTGTGTCTGTCCTTATTCTATTTGCTTAGACTTTTCCTTGTTGTTTTTATTCAGTTTCCACGAAGGTTGTAAAGCGACGCGCTGATTAACATTGAAGTTTGACGTATGCCAGGCGACGGCGCTCCCCTAGCGGCGAGAACCGCAAGCTCAAGCAATTTTCAATGGCGTACGTGCGCTGTCGCGGTTAGCGTGAGTAACTTTAATTAAAACGTTGGCGACGAGTGCCAATTGCTTGGTGCGTTCGTTGACGTAAAGTTTCGGTACCTTTTATCTGACGAGGACAGGTTTCAATGTGACCCGTAGATTTCTTGCGAACCGGCGGTATGTCAATGAGGCAAAAATGACCAGTTGAATTTACACAATTGTATAATTTCTCTAGGCGGATTATACAGTTAATTAATCCGGGTTTAATGTTACGAGGTAAGCTGCACCTTGCGATAACGAGCAGATGAAGCAGTATTCATAAATACGAAGTCGAGACTACGTTTCTAAAGAGCAAGTATGATAGCAGACACAACTTTTAGACGTATGGAGAATTGTAACAATATGTAATTGAAAATGTCTGTTTCTCGCTTCAATCGTTGAAACTTTGTTTGCTGTCTATTACGAATACGGGGTGTTGCTGTATTTTAGGTATTCGTATCTTGTGGAGTATTCACGTCTGAAACGTATTTAATTCGTGGACGGACTGTACCTGCGGACTAGTATTTTGACTGAGACTGCTTGATGTATTGTTGGACTCTGATCGGGAAGACGAGTTGCGTGAGCTTTTTTAGCCAAAAAGCGTTAATGATAGGTAGAGTAATAGGTTGAAGAATTTTGAAGTTCTATGGAGTTGGATAAAGTCCAACGAATTATTCCATTTGGAATATTAAAGATGGATGACGCCGATAAATAAATCCATTGTGACAAGTTTCAGAATAAAATTTATTCACCGTTCTGACTCACGAGAATTTGCGAATGATGTCTAGAAAGTTTTAACTGGGATGCTTTAATTATTCTACGGAATAATTAACTCTATGGAAAACAACTTAGAGTAAATCTACTTTTTTATTGTATAGACAGATTACAGGATTATAGAATATATATATATATATATATATATATATATATATGAATGAAGCTCTTGGACATCCTAA
Organism: Syrista parreyssii; assembly: GCA_030142615.1. Classification (NCBI taxonomy): domain Eukaryota; kingdom Metazoa; phylum Arthropoda; class Insecta; order Hymenoptera; family Cephidae; genus Syrista; species Syrista parreyssii. The sequence continues at coordinate 783,182 of JARQTG010000380.1, forward strand.
CGATGAAGTATATCAATGGGATTTCCGTGAATTTATAAACGAAATTCAGACAAAAGCTTTGCCTACGAGAGAAGGTTTCTAATTGTTTCGAGTGAAAATTACATGGGCTAGTGTATCATTATATTGTTTCGGGTATTTTTATAATTTTTCTCGAACAAGAGGTTTCATTAAATTAATTTATCAATTTAATTTAATATCAATCTTTCATTAATTCAATTATATATATATATATATATATATATATATAAATTCGTAGCAAAATACAATTGATTAAATCCGTAAGCTTTCCTGCTTTTCGTTATCGCTTAATGATTAATTATATAGGCCATAAAAGAATTAATAATGATCAAAACTTTTTCTATAACACGTAAATCTAAATGCTTTACGAGGCGTGTTATTTCCTGTGATTTCTATGGGAGTCACTTCTTAAAAATTTAAAAGTGTTTTATTATTCCCCTGTATTTTAACGTATGAGCAAAACCGTTGAATGTGTTTAAGAAGTGACTCCCGTGGAAAGGATAGGGAATAACACACGTCGCGAAATACTTATATTTGCGGCGTACGATTGTACAAAGATGTTCAATAGAAAATTTTGTCGAAGAGACCAAATCGAAAAGTGCTCGGCGAAAATAATTCGGAGCTTTAATTGAAACGACTAATTGGTGTCTAATTAAAGCACTGCGGCTGTGAATAAATAGTGTGAATAAATACCGCGGATAAATGGAACTATTAGACAGAACTTGGATGTTCAAGTGTATCCAGGAAATTGGATAGAATTCCAAATACGAATTCACTCCAGGTCAGGTACTTCCGTATGAGCTTTGGATTACTGAACTGAACTTAACTACTAAAAGTTGCGCGTAGGAAAACCTGATTATGATTATTTAAAATAATACCAAATTTCTAAACTAAAATGAATAATCGTAAATCTGCATCTGTCAAGGAGCTGATAACGATGATAACACATAGTCCAATATGAAATTCTGCATTTGTTGTACATATTAGACAATAGCAAAATAGCACTAAAAACTAAAACTACCCAGGTAGTACATTCATTCAGTGTTTATGCAATAGTGAGGTAAGATTGTTCAATTCGATATTAATATGTTTTTCCGTGTATCACACATCACGTGAAAACTATCTCAGCAGTATCAGTATCAGTATATACCAGGAACCCTGGTCCAGAACCTCCATACTTAAACTATTTATCTCTGAAATATTAATTCGTCGAGAAACGCTTGTTTGGTTTCAATTATTTTTCAATATTTTCATATTATTAACAACTGTCCTACTATTTATAATTTATTCACAAGTCACCGCACTATGCACAACTGTCGATATAGAAAGCAGATATGATAAGCGTGACGCGCTTATAGCATCATAGTCAAATTTGTTGTATCCGTGTGACACAAATTTTGTTAGTCGCGCTAAAATTATAGCACGAATCTCAGGTAACCTAAATAATGCATATACATTATTGTACAGTACATACGTGACATTTTATCAGGAAGGACAAAATTGTACGAAGGAACATCTGTTCGCATCTATAATCTTATAGCGTACATTTAATTTACTGTATCCCGACTAACGAACCTGGCGGTCGAAGCCATAAGTTAAATAAAAAAATGATTCATTATAACATGCTTTTTGCTCGTACTGTACCGTCGCTGTATAAGAGAGTCGTCAATATTTATTAGAATTTACTTTCATTATATAACAGTAGCTCCGTAGTTACTAGTTATGAATACTTTAGGGTTCTAAAGGTATCCTGTACCTGGGTAATAATTATTTATAAGTGTCAAAGTAATTTAAAAACATTGTACAATACTTGAATAATGTATGCTACTGTAACACAGATTAACACTATTAATTAATCAAGTTCCCACTCGAGCTTTTAGAGATTTGCTATAAATTAGAATCACTGCTATTAATTGGCTATCTTAAAAGCTTGCAGTCTTCTTTTATCCGTTCAACGCTGCGTCGTCAACTACGGGCAGAATTACGCAATCCAAGTTTTATATAGCAAATTAAAAAATATTTCATCCAATTAAAACAGTCTTTGCATGCATCGTATTTCACCAAGCACTTTCATTCGTTTCTGCACTCTAGTTTGCAGAACTTACGCGGGCTCGCAGTTCGTTGTTGGTAATGCAAATGTGATAGGATAACAAAGAAGATGAGAATAGATAATCAGATAAAGTGACGACCAAAGTAAATCCTGCGTCTAAATGTAAGATCTGTTCGATAAATGGATATTGTAAACTAAGACATTACCTAAAGAAATTCTTTGTATTTCCCAGAGATACTAAATTTGGTGTCTGAAAATACACAAGAATACTTTATGGAAAACAAGTATCTTCATTTTTGGTATTACTTTTTTTCTTTATCTTTCTGTAGCTGTTTTATTTGTACTTCGAATACGGGTGACGTATTGAGCGCGTTGAACGAATTTCATCCAGTCTGCCGGATGACGCGCTGAGCGCATCGTGATACGTCGCGAAAAAAAATGTATGAAAAAAATTGTGAATACATAAAAAATTTGAAAATTGTCATTTAAAGCGTGATAATAACACTTCAATTTTTGTCATAGACTGTACTTCTATCTCTAATATATTTAAAGTCTTGATACTTGAAAAAGTATACGTGCATGTGCCTTTGTGTGAGATTTTGGGCGAAGATTTGTGCAAAAATTCGAGAAAGTACTTTAAGACCTTGTCTACCGAATAGCATTGAAAATAATTCAAATTAACGTGTGGTTTCTTATATATAAACAAAACATGCAACATCAGACTCATCCCAGTCGATAAAGTAGAGAAATGGGAAAAAGGGTAAAATTCGTTGAAAAAAAGTCAAGGAATATTAAACTGCATACTTCGCTATTAAATACACAACGTTCTATGCTTTTTTGAACTTTGGGCTATACCTTTCTGATTTCGGGTTCAGAAGTTATTGACGTTTGTATTGTAGCCTGCGGTAAGAGTCACCCGCACTCGAAGGTTTAAGTTGTATATGAACTTAAAAGACAAGAGTCGTTAGAAGATTTAATACGATCTTCTTTCCTTTTGAGGAATTATACGAAATGGGCTCGAAACAAGGTAATTGGGAAACCATTGGGTTCGGTCGAACTTTCAAGAAAAGTTCCTTGGGCGAAGCTCTAGGTACGTCTCATTGTCATTATAAGTACAGTGTTTAGGCACGTGCGTTCGGTTACCAATTTTTCAACTGATAACAGCCACCTTTATGATTGTATAGTGTCGAACACGGTATGGCAAGAGTCTCGCATTACGACACAGAAATCTCAAAACGTACGTCGCGCAGTGATAATAACGAGTGTGGTTTGTTTCTGAATCACGTGAAATACGGCGAGGAATATTTCGTGGCTGTTGAAACGAAAGCTTATGAGAACTTGGACGATTTCGAAAACTCGGAGAACGAGGACGGAACGCCGTTGATACGTCAGAAGGACAACGATTCTATTATGACAGAAGAGAGACACATTCTGAGGAACAGAAGAACAAATTCTTGGGACGGGCATACGGTGAGTTTCTTTTTCTATGTGCATTTAGATCGTTTAATTAGGTATACGTATATTTTAGTACGAAAGGATACATTTCAATGACCACGTGGTTTCAGTTTGGATTTACAGTCACGTGTGTATGGAATGTATGACAGGGTTGTGCAATTGCTATTGCGAAAGACGGAGACGTGTTTTGTGTACACTTTTATAGGAATGTCTGTATGGAAAATTTCGAAGGAATCATTCGATTCAGACATTCATCGATCATTTTGAAGATCGATAGGTGTCAGATTTATTCTCATCGATAAGCTTGGTAATAAGTCGATGAAATAAGTTAATGCAATATTAAGCCTTACAAGTCCGTATGGGTTAAAGTTGAAATTCCAGACGTTGAAATATTCAATTTACATTAAATATGCTGATGAACTTAATTTTCATTGATTACATTTCTACGCTGAGAGAAAAATATTGTTGTCCTAAAAAAAATATAGTTAGTCTGACGATAATCTTACTATAAAATATAATTCCCTG